>VWYI01037252.1:875-33180 GCA_013399455.1 Anthoscopus minutus | reverse complement strand
TTTTCCCTTCTCCTCTTTCCACATGTTCCTTCTTTTTCTGGACAATGTGAAAACAATCCAGATGTTCTGGCGCACATTGGGCATACAGTCTCAGTTTGTACCAGGAGCTGCTGTAGACAACTGTCCCCTTCCTTTTCTTCTTTATATATTCTCAATGTAGTGTCAGCATGGCACACACTTTATAAAACAACCTCCCTGGATGAGAGACAGGTCAGGGCCTCTTCCATGCTGCTTGAGTGGCTTCATTTATACCAGAATGGCATTGGGAAAAAGAGACTAGAGAGTATTTGGGAGACAGTGACATCCAAATCACATTGAAATGACTTGTGATCTTTGGTCTATCCAGCTCTTTAAAATCCTTAACAAGTTCATGTTCCAGATTTTCTTGTTTGCCTGCTCTGGAGTAGGTCAGAGTTTGACTGTCACTGTAATTTGGTGCTGGTGGCTGGGTTTGCATCCACCATCAGGTGAAATGTTTTATATGCCCAGGAATTCCTCTGTTTTATTCAAGCTAAAACAGTTGGCTTAATAAAAGTTAGGTTACCTCCTAAAGGTTTTGCTTTAGCTCAGCCTTGAAATCTTTCAAGCAATCCCACACCAGTGCTGCGTACACAGATCATTGCTTGTAGAAGGAGCAAGAATGGAACTTGACAAGACATCCTAAACAATAGAAAATAGGAATGGGCAGAACACCCTGAAAATTGTTTTTAAGGTTGAATTGATGACAAAGAAATACAGCTTAAAGGAAAATGCAACTCATTTTACGTGATTGAAATCAAGGGATCCAAGGAATATATTTAAGTTTTCCTGGTAAAAATTTAGGGTTTGCTTTGCAGCAAGAAGCAAAGCAGAAGAATAGAAGAGCGTTGCTGACAAATGTTTGCACCAGAAGCACTGTGGAATCTGAAGTGTAGGGTGTTTTGTTAATAAAGAGCCCATCATGGCAGAGTGAGCTCATCCTGCAATACTAACATAGGGGTGCCCTTCATTGCTTTTAGACAAAGGGATCAGCCCTGCCCATAACACTGGGCCTGGAACTAGTTGACGTTCCAACCCAAACCATTCAATGATTCCGTCCTTATCCAGCTCAGTAGCTGTGTTAAGTGTCACGATTTTTCACAGCAGTGCAAACACCTGGCTGAAGAAAGGTCCATCACTTTTGGCATCTGCTTGTGTGTGCCCTATCCTTTTAGTCCAAGCAGCAACACACCTCTCCATTTGGTGGGGCAGAGAGCTGTGATCTGTCTTGATGGATGTTTTCAAGGGGAAGGCAAAGGAAGAGAATGGGTACTCAGACAAAGCCAATTCTTACAGTCCAGCGGTCCAGCCAGACCATTGTTACAGTTAATCCTGTCTTCTTAGATAGCAACTGCTCGCTGGGAAGACGAGACTCTTCCCAGGATGCAGCTGGTGAGCTGTGCAATATCCTCAACCATGTGAAAAACTACTTTCTCACCCTTCCAAGTAAACCCCTCGTGCTCTCTGAAGCATAATGTTAGATTACCTGAATTATATTGTCTTCTGGCTTCTGTTGGCTAAGCCCCTTTTTCAAGCTCTGAATTCTCCAGTGTGGCATTGAAGTGAAAATCACTCCTTGCTGGACACTTTTGTAGGGACTTTCACAATCAATATTCTCTCCCTTTCCTCTATTTTATCTTTTCCTTTAGGGCTAAGAGGAAAACAAGCTAGTGCATGGTTTGTAAGTGTGAGACACGGTTGCAAGGAAACATTTCTTTTGTGCCTGACAGCGTGATCCCTTGCCCAGATTTAGGGATTGTTTGAAATAGGAAACAGGCATGTAGAAGATCTCATACATAGGAAATCAAGGAGGGTGCCACTTGCCACCTACTCTGTCCCAGTCTGAAATGCATTACAATTTGCACAAACTCAGGAATACTTTACTATGGCTGCATTGCATACAGGCAGCATATCTGCACAGCAGCACAGAGCTCCCCTGGGCTCTCCTGCATTCCAGCATGGGGTTGGAGCCCTCAGCAAACTGCAGGATGCTGCAGCTTCAAAACTGGAGTGCTTAAAGACAGCAGTAGCTTCCTGACCTTGTTAGGAAATTGGTATGTATTGATGCAGTGATACTACTTTTCCTGGTGAAACATCTGGAGAACCTCTGCTTCAGTCCTGGGACCCCAGCTGAAGAAGTCATGTTTGACAACTGCTAAGCCACCATAGGAGCTTGAATAACAACCTCAGTGAGGTTCATTGCCAATGCAATGGTCCTTATGAAAAGCAATTATTTATACCAGATGCAATAAACTCTATGCTAGAGAAGTCTGTACTGCAAATAGGATTTAGGCCCCTGATTTCTGACTAGTTTCTCTTTTGCATCTTATAAAAACTGCCCCGCTCAGTTCTCTCTCTGTGGGTAAATGTCCTGCCCCTGGAGGTGGTGTGTCCCCATGAGCCTTTGTCTCCCTAGAGCTCACTCAAAGTTAGCTGTGTCCTGCCAGCTTTACAGGAGACAGTCTGCTAAGGGTATTGTCACTTCTTCATGCAGATTTTGCCCTGGTTTCAGGTACTTTTTAACACAATCCAGGGGTTTGCCTCAGGGCTATTGCCACATCCAGATACCTTCAGAGAAAGGCCTACAAATACAGTTGATGCTACCCAAGCCTGGCACAAAAGACAAGAACAACATCTGTGCATGTCTTTGCCTCCCTAGAAGGCTATGGCATCTCATCCTCTCACAGCTCAAAGCCCTGACATGCCAGGAAGAGCCTGCTGCTACAGCACAGTGCCTTGGCTCTGCAGTTGTGCTCCTTCAGAGCACATCTTCCCCTCCTTTTTGGTGTTGCCTCCTGGTCACAGCCTTTGTGAATCCCTGTTGGGGCCTCGGGAGGAGGATTCAGCTCTACTCAGTACCCCAGGCTCCCATCAGGAGGCCCTGTGAGGAGGGCTTTGCCATCAAGGTGGTCAGTCCCTTTTCCAGCTCTGCCAGATTTCCCCAGGGTGCCTCATTAAGCCTGGTGCTCCCTCAGCCCCATGGAGCTCATTTCTTTTTTAATGCATGGGCTGACAGATCTCTGGTTATCAAACTCAGCAGCTTCATGCCCTGCTCACATCTGAGGCACTGTGCTTCAGAGCTAATTAGCTGGATTTCAAATCAGAAGAGCAACTGACTGCTGTCTCTGACAGCCCTGTTTCATCAGGACCTCCCAGGAAGATTGTTTTAAAGTTTTTTCTCTTCCCAGGCATGTAATAAAGTCACAGGAAACATTTCTTTTTTATGTTTGGGTGGTTTTCTGGTTGTATTTTTGTTGTTGTTTTTATTTTGTTTGTTTGTTTCTGTTTGTCTTTGGTTTTGGTTTTGTTTGGCTTTTTGGAAGCAGGCATTAAATAATTGTATTTTCCTTTGCCTCCCCCAATGCACTTCATATTTGCTTATAGGCAAGTAAAAGTAATTTCACATGTATCAACCACGTCTCTTGCAAGAATGAGTGGGGAGAGACAAGCTTGTTTTCCTGGAAATGTACATAAACTACCACTTTCTACCCCTAGAAAATCTTCAGTGCAAGAGCTGCCTTGAAATAAGGCTGTACTGGTTTTTTGCATGCTATGAGATAATTCTCCTCTGCCTGCTGCTCTGCCTCTGGGAGGCCATCATGGTGCTCAATGACCTGCAAGACCACAGGTTTCAGTGCTGGAAGAGGGTATTCTGAACATCAAAATGGATTTTGCAAATTATATCACATGTTCCCCATCCTGAGCCTTAAACTTCCACTACAGCCAGGGCATAGCCAAATCAAGAGTTGAATTCACAGCTTTTGGTTCCTTGTATGCTGTCAAAATAAAATGAGTGGTGGCTTTGTGCTACCCAGCTTTTTACAGTTGGAACAGACCTATGTTTTAAAGGCAGTTGCTTAACACTTTTTGCAGACCAAGCATTCACTGAGGTAGAATGGATATCTCTTCCCCCCCATAACCTGCCCTGATTTCCTACAGAATTCCCCTAAAAGCTTCTTGTGTGTATTTGAGCCCACCTGGAGTTGTTCCCGTTCTAACTTATTCAACCACTCTTTTGCCTCCATCTCTGGACGCTTAATAACCTCTGGTAGAGGCTATGTTCCTACACAATACATTGCTATGGTCAATTGGTAATCTTGGGAGCTGCTACAATAAATTCTCACCTGAGACCTCTGGCACCAATTCAGCCAAGCACTTTCTTCCGTATTTTCCTTCTCCACAGCCCCAATTAAAAGTAATAAGTCATTAAATTGTCTTTATATTTGTATTGGTGGGCCCGTCATATGCTTTCACAATAGCAGCTCTTACAAAACCTGAGACAAAGAGTCCCACATGAACTGGTTGCCCTTTGTCACTTCACTACAAAGTCCCGCATTGTACATGAAGCCTTAATAAAGGAAACCTAATGAAACACCAGAGGGGCCCCCAGAAACATGGGATCTGAGGTGGGGGAAGTGTGGTGGAGGGGGCTTTCAAATCTCTGAAGCATTTCAAATCTCGGGAGCTATTTCACTGAGTGGAGCTGGTATTCTCTTCCAGGAAAAGCTGGCTGAGCTAGCTCAGGACAAGGATTTCCAACACCACCTCATGCTGAGGGCCTGATGTCTCCACCTCTGCAGAGTAAAGCAGCTACCCATCACATGTCTGCAGAACAGGGGTGCAGGTCTATGGGACCTGTGGGAGAAGATTTTCTGCTGAAAGTTTTGACGTGTCCTACACATGCTGCCTTATGAATCTCTTGGAATTCTCCAGTGGAATATGGAAGGATGATTTATTCCCCATTTGACTGAAATCAGAGAATGAAGAGGTGAAAGGATACCAAGAACAAAACTTTTACCCTCCTCTCCTGATTTAGACATTAATTAGCGACTCTGGGTGTGTCTATATGGTGTGTGGAAACAGGGATGAAGTCACTGCCCATACAAAGTACTCTGGACACAAGAAGGACCAGAGCAGAGCAGGACTTGGGCTCTACAGCAGGATCACGTCCCCGATATTTTTCTCTCATGCTATGGTGCAGCGATGTGTGGGTTTTGGGTCAGGACTGTCAAAAAGCTGATGGAACAGAATCACAGTATCATCAAGGTTAGAAAAGACATAGAAGATCATTGACTGTGACCACTAACCAGACACTGCCAGGTCTACCACTATCCCATGTTCCTAAGCGCCACATCTGCATGCTCCTTGAGGCACTGATAATCTGGTGATGAGGAGGGTGCATCTGTGGTGACTTCAGATCTGAAATCTGTGTTGACAAGATGGTCTGATGGGAATGCACAAAGATACATGGGCAGAACGTGATCAGCTGAGGATGTGACTCAGAAGGCAGCCCATAAATTACCTTTATGTGTTTAGGGCATGCAGTCCTACTCCTAAGCTGCAGAGCCCTTCAGCCTCCTGAGTCAGACTTATTGTCCTGTTGGAGAGCATTGTGGCTGAAAGCAAATGTCAGGCTGGAAAGGTCTCATGTGCACTGGGTCTGTTCCTGAGAAAATAAGCTCTGAGGAGCTATTAAGCTCTCCTGAGATTAGCAGGTAGGGGTTCAAATCTCATTTTTGGATTTGCACTAAAATCTGTCTCTGTTAAGCACTTAGGTGTTGTGGAAGGCTTGAGATGATCAGTGAAAAGTGCTGAAAGTGAATAATATTCATTTTCAAGAAGCAGTAATTAAACCCAAGATATTCTTTCACCAGAAGTGAATGAAACTTCTTGTTTTAGCTGATGGTTGTGTGAGGAAGAGCGGGGGCTGACAGGACTTGCCTTTGCTCACTTTTCATTGTTGTTTGTCCCGTTGTCCCCTGACATGGTGGGTTGCAAGAACTGAGTAACCCCTGGTAGGCTGTGCTGCATCCACAAATGAAGCAGAGGGGCCTTGCTATTCAGTCTTCAATGTTTGTTTATTGTCTCTTATCATCTGTTTGGAGCCTAGGATGGCACAGGCTCTGCACTCTTGAAAAACACCCCAGCAAGAGCCCTGAGAGGCTCAAAATGTCTGAATTTATACAAGATAAACAAACCAATTAGCTGACACCACGTACTTTAAACATCTATTGTTATTACTTTACTACCAATAACAAATTATTTTTTGTTCATGCAACATCTGCACTGCAAATTCTTCTATCCAATAAACTGTGCTCCCATCACTGCAGAACATGGAGTAAGTGAAGAAGGAGAAGAGAAACTGAGTCAAGGCCCAGAATTCTCTATCTTTAATCCTCACTTACATCCATATCATATAAAACCCAAATATACAATTTTCACCAAGTGACAAACTGCTAACTACACTTCTACTTAATTCACGTACTGGTTGTTTCCAACCCATCCCAAAGCTTTGGAAGCTTTCTCCACGGATGGACGTTAAAAACAGTGTTTTCCTGGGGGGTCAGGAACTCTCAGGACAGGCAGAGAAATATTCCCTGTGTCCCTGATTCCCACAGCTTTTCATAACAGGAACGAGCTGATCATAGCCTCTGACACTTATTGCCGTTGTGTACTGGAGAATCAGGTCTCTGCCTGTAGAGGGAAAACAAATGTACAGCTAGACAGGTACATGTCTGCTCTCATGGACCTTATGCTGAAAAGATGCTGAATCCTGGTACCCTTCCCTGGTTGCTAACCATCCTTAAAAACTATCCGCACAGGGAAGCTGGGCCAAGGTGTGGTTTGTTGTATAAAGTTACAGAGCATGATGCTACCTCTGCCAGAGGGCAAGAATTTCATGACTTCTTGCATTATCCCTGTTTTATGAATTACCAGAGTGCTGTGTTTGAATAGCTGTCATGTAAAAAGTATGTGCCTGCCCCACCCTTGCAGGGGACTAGCCTTATGGTGAGCTCCCAGCACTAAACAAAGTCTGTTGAATCAGCCCTGCAGGGACATAGCCAAACCAAGCCAAGAAGCTACTCCTTCACAGCTGACAGATATGGTTCTAGTCCAAATCCTACTCTAGAAATTGTCAAGACTGGTGGTATTGGAGGGCAATGCATCAGCCACTGCACAGTGCACTTCGTGCACAGGGAGCTGGACACCTCATCAAATTGGACAGCATTTCATGTAACAACATTTGCATTGAGACCAATCAGCATCATGCTCTGGCCAGGAAAACTGGATCCTCCTCCTTCTTCTGGCATGCAGATGTTTTTAACAGCTGCAACATTTAGCAACCTTTAAAGCCTGCAACTATATTTTAATTCAGTTTCTGTATCACTCAATGACCAGGCTTGCAAAGCTAACAGAGACAATGAGCTGACCTCTTGTTTCAAATGTATTTTCAGTGGCTGACCAAAATGTTGTGAGATGGTCACAGGGGGAAGTGGACAAGTCCTGTGACTCACAAATCAAGTCTGTCAGAAAAGTAGTTTTGCACATAAGGAGCTGTTGGTCTTTGCTCTCTCTTGTCCCTGATTTATAGTTGCAGAAACTGACTGAGAACAGACTCAGATCTGGTCTGTTTAACAAGCCCAGTTTAAATTCAAAGGTACAAATGTGATCAGATCTCTTATAAACAGATTGGTTTTTCTGGCAGAGGTTTCCAGAGGAACTTTTGGTTTATGGTATCTGGCATTTAAAACCAGTTGAAAGCTGCTGGAGGAGTGGACATTCCTCATCCAAACTGTAAAACACACCAAGCACTATAATCCATCATGTGTGTTTGAAGCCAGTAGGCAAGTTCTGCACTGCTTTACGTCCTGTTCCTTGCCCATTGCCTCCAGACAGTCACTCTGCTGTCCAGAACTTTTTATCTGAATGCATTCCAGGTGCCCTGAGGAACAGGGCTGTGCTACACCCAGGTGATACACTGTCCGCCTAGGCAGAAATTTGGAAGAACTTTGTAACCAGCCACACAATGCAAAACAAAGCCCAGCACCAAACAATTCAGGTGCTGTATCCTGAGCGTCTTGATTTTGATTCAGCTGGATCCTAGGACCAAGGCTATGGTGAGAAGTCAAATCTTGCCCCAGAGCACTCAGTCAGACCACAGTCCATCACTGGAATTTATTTGAAAACTACCATCTGCAGTCATGACTATTTAAAGATCGTATCTATTTAAAACGCACACACACACACACACACACACGCACGCACGCACATATGAAAGGGAGCTAGAAATAGCATGAGCTGTGAGGAATGGAGGCTGAGCTTGAATTCTTCCCTGTCTGAACACATGGCAACTTGGATGGTTTCCATGGATGGTCTGCAGCCACTGCTCCTAGATGGCCATTAGCAGAGAAAGCAACATCTCCCACACATGGTGACAGCCTCTCTGACATTACTCTTTGGCTCTTCAGTTTATTTGAAGGTTGTTATCACACTATGTATAGCTGACTCTTACTTCTAACCCCACAGACATATTTGCTGGTTCCAGAGTCTCTAGAGAGCCAGATATGTTTGAAGTGTGACATCTATGAGGACAAATGAAGAGAAAGCCCGACACAAAAGAGAGATGCAGAGGGAAGGCAGGGCACAAGGTATCTTAGGACCATCATCAAACTGATACTGAGGGAGTATTGCCTTCTATATGATGCCATCAGTCAATCCTGCCTCATGGAGTTCATGGTCTGAACATGGTGACAGGAGGAGAAATACCCTGGGATAACCCCCAGGGTATTTTCTTTTTGCAATATACTTCTGTCTCCTGGCTTGTCTATTCAGGCTCAATTTCTTCTTTCTGCTGCTTCTGGAGACAGTCATTGTTGTGGCCCAGTAGGATGAACCTCCCTTGGGAATGAAAACCACCTTCTCATCCTCCCTTGGGAATGAGGACCACCTTCTCAGGTACAGGTGATCTTTTTTCAAGCATCAGCCTCCTCTGTGGGGTGTGCTTCCCCAGGAGCTGCCTGATTCCCAGCCTGAGCAGCTGCAACCCACAGGCTCTGCACCAAGTGGAGACCCAGCAGCCGACATCCGGCACTCCATGAAAATGTTGGCTGCTGCCTGAACTTCTCCCTGCCCGTTATAGCACAACAGCTGTGAAATGCATTACTCACAGATGTCTATTATTAGGGTCTGCCACTGCTTTCCAATGGCATCTGAACCAAAACGGCCAGTGAAAATTGAACAGGATCTCTTGAGCCACCAGATGAAAGAGTCATGCTCCATAGACCCCAGTCATTCAGTTTTACTAAATTAGCTTAATCCTAAGTGTGGCAATCAATGCGAGGAATCCTGAATTCAAAGAGACCGTAGCTGAGCTGTTTGAAGCAAGGCATTCCCTCAAGTTCAGAAGGCTTTATGTTCTGGATTTTTATGGGATCCTAAATGACAGAAGGAGGTCCTTATTGCTGAGTTTTGGGATGATTATTTGTGCCTTCCTTCCTGACATGGAAAACTAATTTGCATCTTGACTAACACCAGCTGTTTGCTACTGTTGATGAGCTTCAGTCATCTGTAAGTTTTGTCAACAACATCCAATTTTATGCATAGTGCATTTTCCAACATGAGTACTAAGAGCTTTTCCAGCCACCACAGTATCAGAAAATCTATAGAAAGAGAGAACAAAATAATAAAATAAACAAATCACTGTTATTCTGAATAAAACCTACTTAAAACTGTGTATTCAGGGAGCTCTGTACACTTTTTGGGAAACCAGGCAAAGCTTGTTGAAAACATTGTGTGTCCATAGTTTTGGAGTGTCTCCTTTTCATCTCCTGATGGCCTCAGCCCCCAGTTTTGCAAGAACATTTGTATGTGCTTTAAACACACAAGCAGCCCCAGAAGAGGGTCTTTGTTGAGCTAAGAGAACAGACAACTGATGGAGACAGGCAGTAGTGCAAAAGACGGTATTTCAAGCTTGGTGGTCTTTTCTGAGGAGGATCCATACATTTTTGGGAGGAGCAGGAGAAATTCAACATGAATTCAGAATGAAGGATGAGGAAGAGGCAGGAAAATGCCAGCACAGAAGAGACATGGTTAGAATGAACTCTCATCAAGACCACAGAGCAAGAAACAGTAGGACCTAAACCAGAGATTTTATATTTATGTTCCCTGCACACCTCGTCTACACACTATTATTTGCTTTCATTTTCCTTCTTTGCTGCTGTTGACCATTTATTGCTGCAGTTTTACAGAAGCAAAGAATACAGCCATGTTGTGCTTTGGGAAATTTATTTTTTATTATTTTATTTTATTTCTATTCCATTTTGCAAATAGACTACGTTAACTTCACAACTGTGGATTATTCCCATTTGTGGCTCTGCTGTTACCAGAGATAGGGTATCCATCATTCTTAAAAGTATATGCAAGCTGACATTTTCTGTTAGACCAAAATATAATTAGATTTGCACATACCAGGCACAAGGTTATCGACCACGAAAACAAAAAGACATTGCATGAACAGGGAAGAACATCTGGGAGACAAACCAATCCATCTAGGGACCAGCAGAAACAAAATCTGAATAATGGATGGGCTGACACAACACTACCAATGTCCTGTCTGATTAAATCTATGTCATCAAACATCACCAAGGACAAAAATGTCCCCTTTGCCCACAGCTGGATGCATGATGAGTACGAAAAAACATAAATTACTTCTTACACATTGCTGAGTTGCTTTAAGTCCTCTACATTTTGCAGTAAGTGCTCACTAGGCACCTTTGTACCCTGGGCATCAAATTGGTTTGCAAGTGCCCCAGATTTAGGGATGCTAATTTGCTAGATATTGCCTCAGACTGGTAAATTTGCAGCCAAACTCTCCTTTCCTGTCTGCCATGCTGTTTGCCAGTGGACTGAGGAAATGCTGAATGTTGGGAGAACTTAGGATCTTCTGCTCATGTGCATCCTGGAAGACATGTATTCATGTTTGTCCTGATATTTCCATGTTTAATGTTTGTGCAGTCACTAAATTGGGTCTCTCTAAAAATGTCAGGTTGCCTCTGATAAAACAGCATGAATTCACCCAGTGATCTGTGACCACTGTATGGTCTCAGCCTCTGGCAGAGGTAGTTTGGGGGAGACACACTTGCTGTCAGTGGAAATCACCAGGGAAAAAAATCAAACTCAAACTAGGTCAGATTAAAAGGACCGAAAGTGAGTTATGAAAGTCAGTCAGCAATTGACCAAGGACTTTACCAGCATGCTTTTACTTTCCTGGGGAGCCAAGGAGGGATGTCTCTCTCTGCCAGCAACTTGGTGACTGACAGAGACTATGTTCATGTTCAGCACATCCTGGACAAGATGAATTGGCAGATAAATTGGAAGTATTGGGTGAGACAATAATTCAATTTCTCTCATCAGTTCAGTTAATGACTTTCATTTTGAGAGTTAATGGAGAATCATTACTCTCCATTAAGCTGCCACAGTTAGACACAGACCAACGGCAAACGGCAGTTTTCTTGAAGCACTCTATTAAAACTGTCTACCTGGGGACAAATCCCTAAACCTGGGTGTCAAAGGAACCTGTCAGGCACATGGATGAGAGTCTGGGAAAGTCCCAGGATCTGGTTCCAATGAGTTTAGATCCTGGTGGGCCTGCAGGAGGTCTACAGCGTGCAAAGGTTGAAGATGACTGTGTAGGACCAGACATGCTGCAAGATAAGGGTGGACAGAAATTCAACCCAGAAGCTCTCATATTCCACTGCAGGGAACTGTGACCCTGAAAATCCTTTGATGCTGAGTGTGGGAGGCTGCAGGGATCAGGAGAGCCTCCTCTGTGGGTCCATGTGTGCCATCCCTTCTGTGTCTCAGGAGATGGTCAAGAACCCTTAAATCCAAATGTTCTTCTGGTCTGTGTTTTCGGTGTTTAAATAACTTCAGAAAATTAGAAGCTCAGCTGATAAGAGTCCCTGAAGCCTCTTAAAGCAATAATGCCTTAGTGGGGTGGACAAAAAAATTGGATTCAAAAGACCTGCATTCACACTCTTTTTTTCTAGTATGAGGTGAGTTTGAAAAAAGCACTACTTTTTCAAAAGCAGTTTTTTTTGAAAAAAACATCTGCTTTGCATGAAGGATGGACAAAGAAGTACCGTGCATCTCTGCTCCTCTGCTTTGACATGTAGGAGATGGCCTGGGGCTAGTTATCCTATGAGAATAGTGTCACTAGCTATAGAAAAAGAAACACGGCTTCACCTTTTGAAGCTGGTCCCTTGGCTTCCCTCCTGCAGTTCCCTCATCATAGCCCAGGGCTAGTACAGGCTATATGGCAGAATCACTCCACATTTTCCTTGAAGGATCTCTTAAGAGACTGCCTGGGAGATAACTTTTATCCAAACTTTTCAAAACTCTCAGAAAAGGAAATTTTAAAAGACTGGTGTTGTATTTTCACCATCACATTGAACAAGTTTTCTTGGCTGGAAAGGATTTCCTTTGAGTTGTTTTGCCCTGTGCTACTCAGTAAAATTGCATCAAGCACTTTTGAATGGCTCCAACTTTTCCAACATGAAGTCATATTTCCTGGATGGGACTTATCACTGCTGAATTATCCTGGAGGAGAAAACTGTTAAAGGCCTCCAGAAGGCCTTGAGAGGGTCTGTTGGGAGGGCTACATCAACACTCTAAATAATGGATGTCTTGTGTGGGCATGCAAATCCAGGACCAGAGCCATGCCAGGCTTAATGACGGAAGATTCAGGCTGGCGTTGCAGATGGAACTACTAGAATGGTCCAGTTCAGATGTCTCACAGCCCTTTGTCACCTCACAGCTTCTTGGACAGATTTGGCAGAAATCTCTTGGACACTCCTAAGAAATGAGAGATGCTGTGGACACAAATAAAGGGCTATCTGAGCAGCTTAACTGGGCTGTGAGGTCACAGAGCAACAGAAGCCATGACAAGGGGTTGATCTGAGCAGGATGGGTACTCAGAGATTGCTGTTAGAAAGCATGCTCTCTATGGACACCCCTCTGCCAGGTGACCTCCATCTCTTCTATCCATGACCTGACATATGGAGTCAGGAGAGCAGCAACACGACACTCGAGAGACAGATGCAATAGAAATATCCACCTTTAGAGTCTCTCATGCCTGGCAAATGCCTTTTTATGAGTAAAACTCACCACAGCCCCTGAAGGCTGGAGTTAGTCTCCATGTCATATACTGGGACTGGGAGACAATAAATTTCTTCTGCCTTGGAGGTAGACATCAACTAGCTCTATAAAAGTCAAACCAAATTCTCAAAGCATGTCACTTCACAGGAGCAATAACCTACCAACTTACTGCTGGCCAGGGCAGCTCCAGGGTAACCAGAGAATGGCAGAGCAGATTGGGCTCCAAGGGACCTTAGAGATCACTTTGTTCCAAACCCTGCCATGGACAGGGACATCTTACACTGCACCAGGCTGCTTCAAACCCCATCCAGCCTGACCTTGAACACTTCCAGGGATGGTGCTGGGCAACCTGTGCCAGTGCCTCACCACTCTCATCATAAAGAATTTCTAATACCTGATTTAAACCTGTACTCCACCCGTTTGAAGCCATTCTTATTTGTCCTGACACTCTATTCCCTTGTCCAAAATTCCTCTCCAGCTCTCTTGTATCCCACTTTGGGTATTGGAAGGCCACAATAAGGTCTCCCTGGAGTCTTCCCTTCTCCGGGCTGAGCTTCTCTCAGCCTGTCTCCACAGCACAGGTGCTCCAGCCCCTGATCATCTTCATGGCCTCCTCTGGAGTCATTCCACCACATCCACAACCTTCTTATACTGGGGGTTCCAGAGCTATACTGTAGGTGGGTTTTCAGCAGACAGGGAGAATCCTCTCCCTTGATCTGCTATGGCCATGCTGCTCCTGATGCAGCCCAGGATACAGTTGGTTTTCTGGGGTGAGAGTACACATAGTAATATCCTCCTTAAATCCTTATATCCTCCTTCCATGTGAAATTTATCTGTTGCTTTTTGCCCAAAGGCTACTTCATCAGCTCTCTGTTTGTACCACATTTCTTTTAGGATTGCAGAGGCTTGTTACAACTATCACAATACTAATAAAAGACCATTGAGTTAAAGGTCCTGCAGTAATGACTTTCACATGTGAGAAATTTCCTCTCACTTTTAAAATTTTCAAAGGTTTATTAAACCTTAACAAATACAGCAAAAGACTGAATAAGGGAAAAGGGCAGCGCATTGGGAGTGCATGACTGTCTGCCACAGGCTCATCTACAAAAATGGCTGTTCTGCCTTTTATATCCCTGGGGGTTGCATCAAGCAACCCTGGCCCCTCCCAAAATCTTTCAGTCAACTCTTCTTTGCCATTTATTGTGGAGACTGCTTTCTTGCAATTTGATTGTAGGTTGAGGGTTGTCATGCCATGCCCCACTAGCAACAAATTTCCCCCATTCCCAGCTGCCCCATGCAAGGGGCACAGGTACTCACCTTCCCTCCACATGTCCCCAACAATCCTGGCTGTCCAGTGGCAACAATACAGAGGGGGGAAAGGGGGAGAACAGAGGGCATCTAAACAGCAAACTACAATAACTAAACTGTACATTAATAAGACTTCTTTTAACCTACACACAATATTTATCCCCTAATTGTGAGAGCCAATCATCATATTACCTACCTATAACACATGCATGAGGAAAAAACCCTAAACAAAATAGGGAATTGTCTCTGCAAAACTGCTAATATTGCCTGAGGTGGGTTGACTTGAACATACCATTTTCCTACTGGAGACAAGAGCTCATAGCTCATGGCTTCCTTCAGCCATATTTATTACAGTGATGGCTCACTCCAACATGTAGTGTTACCAAAACCTGCCTTCCTATGGATCTGTGTCTTGTGGTTGATCTTCTAATGCCTTGTAAGGGTTCAAGGTTTTCTGTAGGATTTCCCTTTGGACAGTCAGTAGAGGTTTTCTCTACTGACTATAAGCAGAAAATCTTTAGCTCTAGCGTATCTATGAGGTATCCAACTTTCTGTCAAAGGTGACTGAAATTTTGAAGCATGTTCAAAGATACTTGGGGAAAAAAGAAGAGGACTGAAAGTCTAGGCAGGCTAAGACAGTTACAGGGTAACTACAATCTACAAAGCTACAAAGGTAGTGTGATTACATAGTGCTCCTTTCCCTATGAAACTAGGGCAAACAACATTTCCATTGCTTTTTATTATGCCCTGCTGTGCACTGCCATCTTCCATCTGCAAGCATCAAAGAGCTACTGCTGTAGTAACCACACATGATATCTATTGCTGAACAGGAGGAGATGAGATCCTTAGTAACAGGGGACCTATTTCTATCTAAACTTCCCAGGCAATAACACTGGAATAGTGTTTTATAAAATGTATGACATAATGAGAAGCTGAGAAAAAATTTTCCAAACATTTATTTCCAGTCCACTCTAACAATTGTCATTAAATCTGAAATTTTATTCTCATTTCAGGAGAGAACACATTAAGTTTTAAATAAGGCCTGTATTATGGCCTGAATGAATAGGACAATGTTTGCATTGAGGCCTCTATCTTCACAGGGTAGGAGAAAGAGGCTCATGGCCAAAAAAACAAGACTAGGCAAATGATAATGTTTCATAACGTTGTCCATAGACAGCCCCACAGCAGTTCCAGGAATCACTGTACCAGATCACAAGCTGCTAAGCATCACTAGAGGGAAACTGCTACAGGGATTTCAAGGTAGCACAGACAATGTGATGAAGAGTCCTTCCTTGGAAAGAAGGTATGTAATACAGGGATGTATTTTAGTCCTGTTGCAGGTAAGCTTGTGTGTTACAATTACATATGCTATGAACTAACTAGTGCCCCAGGTACTTCTACATGTCTCTTAGCCCAGACCAGGAAATGAGTGTCTCCTTTAGTACTGAATTACAGGAGTATTTAATTTAAGTGACACATTAACAGGAAGAATCCATTGGGAGCCCTTAAAAAGCACAACTGATATACGTGCTGCTTCATCTCAGATCTTGCCTCTAACAGTGGTGAAGGGATGGATTTCATACCCTTTATGATGCCATGATGTGCTGAAATGGGAAAATTTGATCACACATCTTTCTGTGTACTAGCAGCCTTCTTGAGAATGCTCAAGTCCTTCTCTCCTGAGAGCAAACTTTTTCCCCTTGCACTTATTATTGCAGATAGATTCACCATTTTTTGTCCTGAACCAAGAGATGCTAAGTGAAACGTCACAAAGTCAGTCCTATGATTGGATGAAAGACCCTGCACATGGGCACAAGATTCCATTGTGTACTTTGGAAGAGGTGATTGTGCAGCTGCAAACACATCTGTGTACGCCCTCAAGCTGGAACAGGGAGAAACACTAAAACAGAAGCTTCATTCTGCTGCAGAGAATATAATTTGTTTCCTGATGGAAACATATGGTTATCATTAATAATAATCATTGATTATGCTAGTTTCTAATTGGGCACAAGACACCTTGGTGTGCAAAATGGGATAAAACTACATTGGCAGATGATCTAAGGAGACAAAAGTGAGAATTGTATGGGTTTATCTGGGGATGTGAGAATCTAGAAGAGTGAACTAGAGCCTAGCTTGACTAGTCATCTGCCGATTATACCAAGATGTCATTTTTTACTGCAGCTGAAGAAAGGCTTGCTCACTATTTATTTCCAACATTTGAACAATACTCTTTTCAAAACTATGAACTACATTGTGGAGTCAGACTCATAAAGGAAGCCAGTAATTAACAAAATTATTGCTACATCTATTAACCACAGAGTCATCCCCCCCCCAGGTCTTGGAAGTTGCCCCTCAGGGTTGTATCTTCCCAGACTGTTTCATTTTGGCAGAATTTTCAGACATCCATTGCTGTGACACAGAATGACACATATTGTCTGGAATGACAGCTCTTAGGACATTGCATTCATCACTTATAAGTTTTTATCGCAGCTAAACAGTTTTAATTTCTTCATATTGTAGTAGTGATCTGGATGATAATTTCTGGGAATGAGAAAAATTTGGAAACTTGGAATAAAATGCAAGAAAGTTTTTTCTGGGTCAAATCATCCTTTCTCTGACATGTCAAGAACCTGTAGGATAAGGTGTAAAGGAAAAAGAAAAAGTGAACCTTTCCTAGCAGACCTCAGCTTTTAGTAGTGGTTTAAAGGCCACCTGAGCTGGAGTTTGAATATGGGCTACCCTTTGTGTGCAGCTACCACAGACATATGGGGGGGTTTATGCCATCTAAAAGCAGATTTCTGTGCACTAAGTGAAAAAGAAACATGAAGCTCCTGCTTGTTTTAAACCTGACACCAGGAGTTTGTCAGAAGTCCATTCATCACAGTGAATAATCTTCCCCTTCTCTGCACCACTTGTGGTGGTACAGATGATGATCCTAAGAGTAGCCCAGGTAAATAAATTCCCCTTCCAATTACCTGACTGGGATTTTGGTAACCTTCTTCTCCAAATGATTATTGTTATTTACATTTGGATTTTGGTTTCAAACCAGCTTCATCTGACTTGGCAAAAGCTGCTACTGTGCTTTGTTTCCAAGGAAATATTTGGATCAAACATAGCAACCAGAAGCTGTTGTTATTATTATTTAGCAAATAGCCCAGACCTTTGTTTTCTATCCAAGCATCCCTCAGACTTTGAAGAGTTTGGAAATCTAATCCCACACTGAATCTTTGCAAACAATGTCCCTCTTTAAAATGGGCCAAGCCGCAAAGCCAAATCCAATCCTGCCGAACCTTCACGTTGCTCAATACTTGACGTGGGCTCCAATTGCTGCCATCTGTTTCCAGCTCTGTTATCCATTACTGCTGTTATGCTGTGCCTCCTGCTCCCTGTATCCATAGTAAAATGCATCAGACCAAAACTGATGAGGCTTTCTAATACTGCCAATGGTGTTATTGCAGAACTGTATTCATTATGTACCTTGAGGCTTATTAGAAGCATCTGGAAAGTTGTGCTTTGAGGGTGTCAACAAAGGCTTCTGGGATTTCACCTTCTTCCTCTTATACAAGTCTGTTTTGAATTTATTTTGAGCAAACAGCTCCAAAATACCTCTGTGTCATCTCTAGCAAAAATATCACACTAGGTAAACATACCCCATTTCTATTCAAAATTTCACTTGCTAGCTTGCTTTTTTGTTTTTGGTTTGTTTATTTTTCCCTCCAGAATTGCACAATAAAAATTTAATGATCCTCTGCATATATTATAGACTTATATGGAGATCTATGCTGCTTAAAAGTTAAGCATAAGTGTTTGCTTCATAACAAATTGCTGCAGAGATTTAGAAAGTCTGCACAACAACTCTCAGCATGGGGTAGCTGATGGGATAGCCAGGAGTAGGCATTTATTCTTTGCTTTTTAGAGATATGACCCACTTTAACCAATGTTAAATGGAAATCCATCCTCTCATACAGGAAAAAGGGTAAATTGAAAAACATAATGAGGGCCTGGCTCCTACATACGTGTATGTCATCGTTTCTTTCTTCCTTCTTTCTTTATTAGTTTCCAGTTCTTGTGGGATTGGGGCTTTTCTGCTGAATTTGAATTTTCTAAACTCTTCTGGGAAGATGTGCCATCTTCTTGTTGGTTTTCCATCAATCTCTTTGGACTATGTTGTTTCATCTGTTCTACTAAAGAATATTCTTCACCTCTGGGGCCAAATAGTACTGCTCAGACTGTGTCCAAGATAGCAATGCCAGGATAGTTATCTCTCCCCCTCTTCCAGCTCTGTTCATTCCTGCTTCCTTTATTTCCTATGTCCTGAGTGTGCCATGTTCAAGCTCCCAAGGAAAGCTCGATGCTGGAAGTAAACCTGAGTCATGCTGCTTTTTGCCTCCAAAAAGACCCAGAAACCTCAGCCTGATGTGTTTGCTGTCATGCATCACATTCACGTATCATGGAAGTCTAAGCCAACACTGTTGAGCTCTAGGCTGCTGATGTTTAGTTTCCTTCATCATGTAGTCTGTTCTCTGTCCTCATTTTCCCCTGAACTAAACTAAGTGATAATTGAGTATAAATATGCAGGTTTTGACACTGTGACCATGCAAGCTGAAATCTGGTTAGCAATAAACTTTATCCTCCTTCATTGCTACACCTCATCTTTGCTTAGTCACTGGTTGGTGTCAAGGGATTGTTTCCCTGGAACAATGTGTCTTCTTCCCTGGAACAAGGTTTCCTTATGACGAAATGGATGCTGTAAATATGGATGTCCACCCAGCTGAAGGGTTCAGCTCCAAGGGCGAGGTTTGGACAAGTCTTGTGTAAAACAGATCCTGAAATATGGTCCTTTCCCCCGCTGTAAAAGCTAACTCACAGCAGAGCACAACCCTTTCTATATTCCTTGCTGGGAGCTCCTTCAGCATCAGCACAGATGTCCACTCAGGAGAATTATTTGCCTTTCTTCTATTTATCTGTTTTTCTGCCAGGCAATGAAGTAACAGGGGTTAGCACTAAGTAAACCGTGGGGGAGACATGTATATTTTACAAGACTTCAGAAACGTAGAATGTTGATAAAGATAAATAAAAGCCTTGTGGGAGACCATGCCCTCTGACCAGGGAGTGCAAACAATGCTTTGTGTTCTGTTCCTGGAATAGCACACAACAGGAATATCAGTGGAAAAAGACCTGTATAAATAGTGAGCTGGAGACACAAATGCATTTCCATGATCATTTTAACTTGAATACATCCACCCATAATTCAATGGCACCTGTTTCCATAGCAATGGAGTATCTCATCATTTTTACGTCTTTTTTTCCTCAATAACCACATGAGTTGAGGAGATATTGCCTACACATTACAGACATGGCCAGAGGTGTTTTAATCCCCCTCTTTTATCACCCAGTTGAAGGCATGCATTCATTCTCACACCTTGGGTTGTGGCAGGAAAGGAGCCAGACACCAGCACCCCATCCCAATGTCTCCTTGCTCAGGAGGGGGGAATTGCAGATGGAAGGTGCTTTATGAGTTACAGGGAGTCTAAGTAGAGTTCTGGGAGACGGAAAATCTTGGCTAGAGGATGTCTGAACATTTCTGGAAGATTTCAAAGTTTAATGCTGACTCAAAGCAATCCCTCCAACTATACCCCTGATTGCTCAGATACAGCAGTACCCACATGCCTGTGTACATTTGGACCTGGAGACACCATCTCAAGGAAGTTAACTTGAGGTGACATCTCTCCATTAGCTCCATCCACTCAAGGTAGTATGTGGCAAGATTTTCTTTTCAACCCCTCTTTATGGACAGCTAAGCTGTGCCAGACCCTCATCTTAGGGCAGTATCCAGCCACCAATTGCCATGCACATGCAAGGCCCTCAGCTTTGAAAAGACAAGTTAAAGCACTGTAAGAACAAGAAATTAGAAAATTAGAGTAATTCCCTCAGTGTTGAACTCTATGCCATCAAAAACTTGGCAATTAGCATTACCCCCGCCCCTTTTCTTCCCACACTGGTTTTGGTAAAATCTGAAGATGATCCTTCTGAAACACAGATAGGCTGCTTGCAGATGTAATTTGCAGAAAAATCCCTCTTATTTATACTCCTGGTTCTATGAATTTAGTGCTTATCTTGGCATATGAGCACTGTAGCCAGTTATTCTCCGTGGCAGGACAGCAGTCTGAGCGTCCCAATGCACAGGGATCCAGAGGCTTTGCCTTGTCCCATGTCTGCTCTCATCCACAGCTGAGCCATCCCTCTCTGGATTTCCCATTTGAGGCTGTGCTTTGTAGAGTCATAGAATGTTTTGGGTTGGAAGGAACCTAAAAGGCCTTTTAGTTCCAGCCCTTCTGCCCAACGGCAAAGACACCTTCCACTAAAGCAGCTTGCTCAGACCACCACCCAACCTAGCCTTGAACACTGCCAGGGATGGGGCACCTGCAGCTTCTCTGCGCATGATGCTGATGAGAGGTGTGACATAGCCTTTGAGAGACAGCTGGCTTTTTTTTAGGTGTCAGTGGTAGGCCAGGTAAGACACTTTGCAGAGGTCAGAAGGCATTAGGGAACAAGAGAAAGCTGATTTGTGAGACCACTCAGGTGTGGAACAGAGGATGGTCTAGGGTAGTGAAGGCCCAGCAGAGCTTGTAATTCCTACCTAAAGCCTGTCTGACACCATGTGGATATGTTAGATCCAGAGGACATCATATATGTCACTATATACCTGGGAGTGAAGCTGAATGGAATTACCCAGCTTCTCCAATGTTTTAGCAGGAGCTGAGCTGCTTTCCAGCTCTCTTATGGCTCCAAAAACACTCACTTCCACTCCTGTGGAAATGGAAACACACCCTGGCATTAGCTGGAGGGTTCGAATCCCACCAGTGATGCTGCAGGGGACATATCTGCCAACAGGCACAGATGGGAGGGGATTTCTTACAGCTAAAGGGCTGTGCTGGGAGGAAAATAAACTTTAATAGATGTTGGGAAAGGAGGGACAAACTCAATGTGTACAGCATTTTTGGATGACCTGGCTTCTCAACCAATGGCTGTTGTTGTTTATCCAGAGACCAAGCCCAGACCAACCCCAAGATCCAGTGCTGGGCCATTCATCTTCCCCAATTTTATAGCAGGGCCTTCCCTTGCCATCCACAGCGTCCTGGCTGCACTGCTCTGAAGAAGATGGAGCTTCTTGCCCTTTCCCAGCACAGCAGGATCGTGGATGAACCACAGGCTCCACTGCTGTCCAACACAGAGCCACGTGCAAGAGACACAGGACACCAGGCAGCCTAAACCATCTTTCCCCCAGCCAGCAGGTCCGAGCATTACTTTAATCACAGCTGAGGGCATTTCCATTCCCTGGAGGAATGAGCTAGGTGTTTTTCAGGCATCATGCTTCATTAAGTGTTTTTATAGCATTACTTTGCAGCTGCAGGGCACAGTTATGGGGAGCTGCAGCTCTGACTTGCTGATTAGCACCAGGACTGTTGCGCGTGTGGCTCAATGAGACCCAGCCATCATCTGAGCAGGGAAAAATCCTTAGGATGACATAAAATCAGGAGTGGTTACAAGCTTGGCATTTAGGGAGTCCTCTGAATTGTTTGCCATACTCAGACACTCACCAAGAGGGAAACTTAATTAAAATGAGGTGCTGAGAGAGCTTGACATTCTTCTCTCCAGAGCAGCTCACTGCTTAATTGGAGAAACAAACTCTGTTCAGCAACTCAGTGGAACATCCAGGCCTTTTTTCGTACAGGAATATGATAAGGAAGGCCGAGGACAGTGAAACATATTTTGTCAGCACCTATTTCAGCTTGGTCTAAGGATCAAAATCCTGCTAGTGACAGTTTAGTCTGGATGATGAACTGGCAAATCACACTTATTCATGGAAAAATATGTGACTGGGATAAGAGAAATCCCCTCCCTTGTCACGCTCTCTTGTTTTGTTTGCAAGTGCTTGTACCCTGCAGAAATCTCTTTCCTTGAATAAAAATCCTCTCTGACAGACCTGATGCTGATGCATTGTGTCTAATTCCCAGGGAGCTGGTTTTGGTGGTATTTGAGCATGAGCAGGGATTAGAGAGGAGCCCAGGGATGAAACTACCCCAGCTGAATTGCTTTCCAGTCTAACCAGTTGGAAAATGTGCAGTCTACCAGCGAAGGAGCGCTCTCTTGTGGGCTGTGCAGAGTCTGAGCAGAGCATGTGTCAGCTGTGTTGGCTCAGAAGAGATTAATAAAGAAAATAAAGACTGGAGAAGAAAGACATGACATAAACCGGCACAGCAGCTAAGTGTAACCAGATGTCAGGTTGTTTTGATCTTCTCCTTGCAAAACCAAGGAAGAAGGAACACAAATAAAAGCCCCCTCAAAGTCAGAGCCACTTTAGGCACCCACTGTGCTGCTTGAGGGCAACTGAGATGAAAGATAAGGTCCAACATGTCACATGCCCCTGGATGGGGGCTGTGAATTGCAGAACCATGTAGGACAGCTGGCCACAAGGCACAGACATAATGGGTTTGCTCTAACTTCTTCTGTGTTGGGGCTTTAGCAAAGTAGCCAGCAGCTGAGGATGGCAGCTGGACCAGGCAATTAAAGGAGGATATTCTGCTTATAGTCAAGAGAATGTGGTGAACACAAAGAAAAAGAAACACAGATGATGAATGAGAAGATCCTATGTATTGATACAAGATGGTTTGTTTAAGGCTGACAGCCATGCTTGTCTTTGCTGGGTGGGTGAAATAATTTGCCTCTGGACTTGGAAAAAGTCTATAACAAAGCACAACAGCCTGAAAGAAGTTTCTCCTCCTGGAGTACTGTCCACCTCTTTGGACCTGCCTAGGTGTACTGACAAGAAAGCTGATCACACTGTACCCACATAACAATCTTCGCTGCATCTCATGGCCCAGGAAGGTTTCAAAACTAGAACAGAATCACAGATTTTTTAGGCTTAGAAAAACCCTCAAAAAGCATCAAGTCCAATCCTGGCACTGCCAAGCACACCATGTATTCAAGTGCCATAACTACATGCATTTGAACACTTCCAGGGTTCTGACCCCACCACCTCTCTCAGCAGCCTGTTCCAGCACCTGACAACTCTTCCAGGAAAGAATTTTTTCCTAATATCTAGTCTAAACCTCCCCTGGTACAAACTGAGGCCATTTAATCTTGCTCTGTAGCTTGTTCCTTGGGAAATAGCCACCAGAAATCCCCAGAGAGACAACTAGAGCCTTTCCCAGCCCAGATACAATACATGGAGCTGAGCTAATGTGCAAAATGCTGATTCTTTCAATTAAGCATATCCTTACATACTTCACTGTAGTATGCTTACATACTTTACTGTATTGAGATTCCTCCTGGCTTAGGAGAATTTCTCCTTGGCCTTTCCACTCAGAGGATAATGCTCAGAGGTTGGGATAGGACCAGAACCAGAGTTTGATACTGCTGTAGATGAACATTTTCACTCCTCACCAGCTGAAAGCTGATGGAATATTTACATTGATATTTACATTATATATTACATAGATACCATACATATTATACAGATGGAATACTGCTGCCGTGTTTACACTCCTTCTCAACACCCCTCCTCCCAGTCAACCAGATAGGAAATCATTTGGCAAATCCTCATCTAAACAATTCTAGTGCTCAGAAAAAGCAGCACAAATTACTCAAGATGGGGTAAAACATGGCTTGCACATATGCCTATGGTCTTAGGGAAGAAGCAGAAGCGACAGCTCTTCGCTGCACCTGCTGCATTACGCACTTGGTATTTCAGTCACTCAGAGTGATGTTGATGCAGACACAGGCTTGGTCGTGTTTTTAAAACACAGGGAAAGGTAATCCAGGTTCCAGTGCCTTATTGTACAAGACCACATGGTCTGCTTTTGAGACAGGTGCATAAGGTATAGTAATAGAAGAAAGGAGGCAAGGACTGTGTCCCTGTTTCACAGTGCGAAGCTGGCAGTCCTAGTAGGAAAAGACAAGCTGTCTTCCTCAGCGTCTTGCTCCCATTAAATCCATCTGAGAAGGAGGCAGTCCTAGAACCTGAGGAGGTGGTTTCTCACCAGATTGCTCTGTTTTGTACACCTTTGAGCACTTCAAGCCTCACAAAAACACTAGTTTTAAAGGACAAAGGAGAACTACCCAGGTGAGGGTTGGAGTCTGGGCTCAGATGTTTGTGGAACCTCTTGACCCATGAAGGGAAGAAAAGTCCAATGAAGCTGGAACCATGGAAAATTGTCCATGAGAACCATGGAAAGTTTAGGACAGGGATTTTCTGACCCTCCTCTGATAAATCTCCCTGCAGTTGTCGCTACAAATACCTTCAGACACTTGTAACAACTGGATCTGCCCATGGCAAGCCCGGTGGTTCCTAGGGCAGCAGTTTTGCTGCTTTCCCGCGCCTGGATGCTGCCCTTTTTCTTCCATGGCTCTGAGCATTCAAGATTTCCATTCTGGCTTCCACAGCTCTCAGCAATGACTGCCTGTGCCTTGTGTCTGCTCCCCATCCACAGCAGCACTGGAGGTATCAGAGCAACACACCGTCAGCCTGAGAGGCTTATCATTATCAGCTTAGGAGATGTAGGTCGTCGGGGAATTTTAATCAGCAGAGACACTTTCACATCCAAAGAGACATAGATATTATCGATTCCCTTAAATAGGCACCAGAAGAGATGAGCCACAGCTCTTGGGATGCTTTCTTTTTTCATCTCATTTGAAATAATTGTTCCGTGAAATGCAGTGGTGCCATGCTGATCCCCAACTGTTAATGCCCTGGTTTTCAGCCACAGATGTACTTAGAAAGTCCGGTTTCTCTGAAGGCTTTTTTTTTATGAGGATCATGCTGTTTATTTCGCTCACTGCTCTGGAAGGCACCCTTCATGATGGCCACCTGGGAAAACTACCAGGACGCAGCAGGCTGCTGGTATTTAAAAACACTCATCTGTCTTCGGGGTCAGCGCTTACTTCCACCGATAGTTTTGATCTGTTTTCCTCTCCTTCTCTCTGAGGGCATTCCTCACTTGCCCTGCTGTAGCATTCCATGCTGTACAGCAGCAGCTAATGAGGACTTAGGGAGGTGTTAGCCTGGATGTGCCTGTTTCAGATGAAGGGATTAACACCTGGGGGCTTGTTTGGGACTCCTGCAGACAGCAGGTTTGAAACATGGCAAGGTTTATCCTTTGTCTTGCTTCTGTCAACATTTTCATTAAATTATAATTCCATCTTAAAAAATCACACTGTTGGAATGAAGGAAGATATAAACAATTAATCAGGTTTTTTTCTCCCTTCTGCGGTTAGTTGAATTGCAGATATTGCTCTTTGGGTGGCAGTTAGGACTGATTACTTCTATAATCCCTGAAGGCAAAGAAAAAGTGAACCTGGAAGTGTTTTCTCTGTTATCTCTGGTCTTGCTGAAGAGCTAAAGCATGCATTTAACAGACGTGTTACTCTAGAAGGGTTAACTGAGTTTGAGCAGCACTACAAATAACCATCTGCAACCACCCATGTGTTTTGAATGTCCCCTGGAAATAGTCATGTCAAAAGTTGCCTTTATAAATGACAATTAATAGGCACTAAAAAGTAGGTGTGCTCTGAAACCAGGTACATTGACCCTCATTAAGCTTTGTCCAGGCTCTGGAAATTATGAAAATGTTTCCTTTAGAGAGGGAGGGTTGTCAGAAAGGCTTTAAATACAGTTTTTAAAAATGCCACTAATCCTTCAGATTAGCTTTTCTGTCAGTCTGAAATAGGGCCATTTAAATTCCAGCAAACTGAGCAGGCACTGGTCCAGCCCTGTGGATACAGAGGGGATTAGTGGGAAGGCTGGGGCAGAGCACAGGCTTTTCATGGGAGAGGACTTTGGAGGGAGTCAACAGAACCAGGGTGCAGGAAGGTGGTGACTCTCCTTCCATAATGCAATGTAAAGCTGCTGTCAGACACTGCAAGAGCAGCTCAGAGGATATATACACATACACATACACATACACATATACATACACATACACCTATACATACACATATACACATACACATATACATATACATATATATATATGTATATACACATATACATATATATGTATATAAGGATGTAGATCTGTGGGAGCAAGTCCAGAGGAGGCCATGACAGTGCTCAGAGGGCTGGAGCACCTCTGCTGTGGAGATAGGCTGTGGAGAGAGCTGGAGTTGTTCAACCTAGAGAAGGGATGGCATTGGGTATCCCTTAGAGCCCCTTCCAGTACATATTGGGGCTACAACAGAGCTGGAGAGGGACTTCTGACAAGGATATGGAGTGATAAGACAAGGGGGAATGGCTTCAAACTGATGGAGGGTAGGGTGAGACTAGATACTGGTAAGACAGTTTTCATTTGCGAGGGTGGTAAGGAACTGGCATGGGTTGCCCAGAGTGGCTCTGACAGTGTTCAAGGCCAGCCTGGATGGGGCTTTGAGCAATCTGATCTAATTGAATGTGTCTCTGCCCATGGCAGGGGTGTTGGAACTGGATGGTCTTGAAGGTCCCTTCCAACGTAAACTACTCTGATTCTATGACTCTGAGCTGAAGATATATATGTATATATTTACATAACTAGCTACAGTAGAAGAGATGAAGACATTGGATTGCTGGATGCTGCTGCCTGCTGAGATCTTCCATCTACCCAGAGAAGTTCATACCTAGCTCATGCTCCATAGTAATTAATCAGTTAATTCATTGATTTATGGATTTTCTACAGCTCCTAATTATGGCTAGACATCTGGGTATCATGATAATAGAGAACAAATTTTCTGATAGGCAAGGTGAGAGCAGGAGGGAGGTATAATACACATACTGCATGGCCTCTGCTGTGTTTCTGTATCCAAGTTAAAATCTATCCAGCAGACATTTGAAAGCTCAGATATTTAGATAAGATTGTAAAACTGGCTATTTTCTTAAAGTTTCCAAAGATGCCAGAGGCTAGGAAAGACCTATTGGGATAGAAGATTTTCTGGTATAATTTCTTCAATGGGTTTTCTGCAGCACTCGTGCAAAGAAAATGCAACTCAGTGTTATTTCCTGGCTTTAGTTTAGGGATACATGCCAGTTATCAGATCCGCCAGGATCTGACCAATCTCCAGTGAAATATGTGGTTTTGGGAAAGTTTGCAACATAGCATAGGGTAAGACATCATGCAAAACGTCAGCAATCCATGAGTCCATTGACGCATTTGGAAATCTTTATATCATTCACTGTATGCAGTCTTGGACAAAACCTTTCATTCTTTGCCAGAAGATTTATGGTGATGTTTTTGTTTGCTTTGTTTTCGTTGATTGGTTTTGGGATTTTTTTTTTTTGCCACACTTCATTTAACACATTTGCTTTTTAAATATCCAAGGAATGGTAAGCTTCCTGAGCTCTACAAGTGCTGTCTGTGTTTGCTGTTCCCCTGAGGTTTTCTGTTGAGGCCACCAATGAAATTTCAGTTGTCACCGAGTGTGCTGATTTTGGCTGGGCTGGAGTTAACTTTCTTCCCAGCAGCTGTCATGGGGCTGTGTTTTGGATTTGTGCAGAACACAGAGTTGATAACACAGGGATGTTTTTGTTACTGCTGAGCAGGGCTTGCACAGAGCCAAGGCATTTTCTCCTTCTCATACTGCCAAGCCTTTGGGGAAGCTGGGTGTGCCTGGGAGGGTGGGAGGAGACGCAAGTTGCACAAGTGACCCCACCTGACCAAAGGGATGTTCAAGATGGTGTGACATCATGCTCAGTGGATAAAGGTGGGGGGTAGCAGGAGGAAGGATGGGACATGTGGAGCGATGTTTTCTCAAGTCACCACTATCTGTGATGAGAGTCTGCTCTCCTGGAGATGGCTGAGCACTTGCCTGCCCATGGGAAGACATCTCCTTTAGTAGATGGCTTGAACTTGCTCATTAAAAACCCAGCCTGGCTAAGCCTCATGTTAAAAAAACCCCAAGCTATTAGCCACTTCTTAGGCTGAATCATAGCTGTATTCTAAGAGGTTTGAAATGTTCCCTGGTAGAGGAGTGTTCTTCTTTGTATTGCTGTATAAGGAGCTTCTGGAAACAAGGCTGTCAAATTAAACACTCAGGTTTTGATGCCTAAATAAATACATGTATAAATATCTCATCTGGTGTTATGAGACTCTTGCCTGCCAGCTCTATTATTGCCTATCTAAACCTGCAACATCATATATTCTACTAGTGCCAATGCCAGAGATATCAGATTTCACAGGCTACAAAATCTGTTTCCAAGAAGATCAAATAAATCTAGCCATTTTGGGAAAGAAGTGGACTCACTTGAACTTGACTTTGCAGGGGTCAGGGATGACCTGTTGGTGTTCTGATGCAAACCAGATAATCTGGAGAAAAAGGGTTTCCAAATGCTTAACTGCATCTTGCAAACAGGATAATATTCTACAGCAGGACAATCCTTCCCAAAAATTCCAGTCCCACCAAAACCTTTGGATATCAGATACTTCCTGTGCTGCAGAATCAAGATATTGAGCTCAGGCTGGGTTGATATCATGACAAACAAATGTCATGAAGAGGACAAAGTGGAGAGGAAGTTGTAAAGAATGAAAGAGTGAAGGTTTACTAATGCCAGACCATGAGGCTGGACTGAAAATAAATCTTTTCTCTCTGACTTTGTATAACTTTTGTGGTTGTCACAATTCTAGTACGTAAAGTCAAATGGTGTTGCTGTCTTCCTAAATAACTATAAACTGTCATCCTACTGAAAGGTGATAGTGAAGAGAAAATTAGTGTTACGTAGTCAATGTATCTGCATTCATAGGAAGAAAAAAAATATTAATTGCTATTTTGACCTAAAATAGTAGATGAGGACTCTCCTTTGTTAGTGTTTTCTAGTCGTGCCTCTGGGATGTGATCTTTTTTTCCCTACTGCTGTTCCATAACTCTACCATTTTACCTGGAAGAGGGAGAAAAATCATTATTCATATAACTTTGAAATGGGTCTGGACCTCTGATTAAATGGAAATATTTGAAAAGCACACACTAAACCAGATGGGTTTGTAAGCATCTGGGAAGAAAAGTTTATGCCACACCTCCAAGGCAGATGTTTGCACTAAGGAGAGCAGAGAAGGGCTTAAAAAGGTGGTTCTGAAACTGTGTTCATCCAAGCTATAAAATTAATGTGGAGAAAATCAAATAGGTAATAAAAGATGTAATGACTTTCATATTCAGCCTTATGGAGTGAGGCTTACTAATTGATAATGTTTTTAATTTAGTCAAAAGAAAGAAAATTAAAAATTAATTTTAAAAGAGCATTGCAAGGAATCCTGAAAGCATGCTTTATGGCAAATGGCTTAACAAGCTGTTTATTTATTTTGCCCAGAGAATGACTGGGATGTGAACTAATTATGGTGTGCACATGTCTACAGGGAGGTGATATTTATTGTGCTTCCTGTTTTTTTTCTTCAGGCAAAGGCAGAGTGAGAGCCAGTTGCAGGAACCTGAAGCCAGACACCCTAGATGTTAAGTATTTTTAATGTTGAGGGCAATTAGCTCTTGGAATAATACACATAGGAGCCCAGCAGATCCTGTAAGGTTGTAGTTTTTAATTAGGGCTCAGAGGACTTGAAGATAGCCTAATGTGAGTGCTGCTGTACTGCTCTCCCTCAATTTTCTCTATAATCAGTTGAGATACAAGACTTTTCTTCAGGGAGAGCAGAACATGAATCAAGCCTTTTCCCTGTCTCTCTCTGTGACAGCAGAGATTTTCCAGAGAAATCAGCTTTATTCAGCAGCACCCTCGGGTATAATTCATTACAAAACATTTTTTTATCCAGGGTGCTGGAAGAGCTCAGATCAGCAGCAGCTCCTGGGAGGCTGCTTGGCCAGGCTGATGGGGGAGGTCAGACTGAGGGATTAGAGCACCCTCTCCTGCTCTAAAAATTAAAAGCAAGGCAATACAGCTGTGGCTTAAATGTCCTATGGGAAATGTTGTGTCGCTTACACACTTCAGTGAGCACTGAAGAGTGTTGGGAATTAATCTGATGGTATCCAAATAACCCAGCATTGCAAAGAAAGCTTTGCTTTCTAGTGTGGTTGTGGCAGAAATGATAAGGTGTAGATGTGAGGGAAAAAAGCAAAGTTTGGAGATATAGACAGGGTTTTAAACTTCAATGTTTATTTTAACCAGCTGGATTACATAAATAGTTGGGGGTACTTGCCACCGCTGCTTGATTTACCTTGTTTGTTTATAAGTGAAACGAATCAGACAGTGCCAGGATATGAGCTTGTTTTGCAGAAGTAGGAGTGTTATCCCTAGTCTTGGATACCTAGAGCATGGGAGAGGTGTGCTGGAACCATTTTGGATATCCAGCTTTTCAAGTGGAGGATGGATTACTGTCACAGTTATTACCTAATGGAAGGAGGGTTGTTACATCTGCGAACAAAAGGAGAAGAAAATGAAGACAGTGCTAAAGTTCTCAACTCCCTACTATGGAAAGGTCTGAATTGTTAAGGGCAGAGTAATTATGTTAATGAATAGACTGCCAAGATTATTTTTTAATCTTCCATTGATGAGATTTGAGTACTATAAACAAATACCCTCTAGAAGTGAGTCACTGGAGTTTTGCAGCTTCTCCTGGAGACTTTGAGTCTGCTGACGTGAAGTGGGATTAAACCCTGCAGCCCTATTGCTGATACAGAAAGAAAAGAGATAGCACTCAGCGTATTGCACATGGATAGAGATACAGGTATATCTGTGTGTGGATAAATCAAACTTACAAGTTCAAATTAAAAATAATAAAAAAAAAAGACTCTCAAGAGAAAAAAATTTATTTAATGTTGTTTTTGGAGTAAAAAATGGTGTCAAAACCTAATGCACTGGTAACATACAAAGCAGCATTCTGAGCTCAGGCTTGACATTAGAGTGTATCTTAGGCACTTTCCAAATATGAAGCTATTTTATAATCCCTGATAACTATCTTGAGCTGTAACAGCCTTCAATGAAGCACATGCCCAGGAACCTCCCTGGATCAGGACTGTCTAAGGGAATTAATGAATGGGAGCAAATGAATGAAATTAACAGAGAGAGCTGCTCTCCCCACTGCATCTGAAAGACTCTGTGGCTTCCCTCAATCATTAGTCATGAGGAGCTGGGCCTGAACCCATGCTAGTGAGGTGTGTATAATTTATATGATGTAGTTGAAGTTAATACTGCTAAAAGGTTGAATTACAAATTATTCCCTCTAGACCACAAATGCTGGACCTCTGACTGCAGCTAAATTATTGCAAGGGGCTAGCACAGGCATAGAGACATTTGAGGCTTTTCCAGGGTGATTATCGTATTGCCAGGTGCAATACAATAGGGAAGGTGGGTGGGAATGGTTTATTGGAGGGCTCAGCTCTAGGGAGGTCCCAGGACCCAGAGAAATAACCAAGAGTCATTAAATAATGGAATAGTTTGCATTGGAAGAAACTTTTAAAGGTCATCTAGTCCAACTCCGAAGAATGCTTTGATGCAAGTGTAAAAAGCTCAGTGTATGTCATGATGGCTATAAAGAAACCAAACAAACAGGGAAAAGGGGGACATGGCACATCAGCAGAATGGTGAAGCCAAAAAATATTCTACATAGCTCAATCCTAAATAGCTCAAGAAGAGGAACCATCTCTGCTGTGATGTAGAGAGATTTAAAGAGCTGTTCTGCAGCAGCTGATCCCAGGACCTAAATCCCACTAATCCAAGGGCAGAGTTTTAAGATGCCATCCCTAAAACTACTGGATTAGATTGGAGTACAATCTGTACTGAGACAGTTCAGTGTGAGACAGACTTGGACCTCAGCAAGACCTCCAAGGAGCTAAGGGCTTGGGAGGTTACAGCCCAAGTAGTGAAACCCTCAGAAGAGAAATGGCCCTCACCAAAAGGGACACAGGAAGCTTTTGACAAGCACAGAGGATCCTAGAGCGCCCACGCAGCTGGAATGGCCTGTGCACACAAGAATTTGGAGGAGTTGGGCACCAAAGCAGGGGAAGCTGATCATGAATTGCGTATCCTCGTGGTGGTACCCACATCCATGGACAGCCACTGACACTGGAGAAGCTG
>VWYI01037251.1:5234-15991 GCA_013399455.1 Anthoscopus minutus | reverse complement strand
ATGGGGACACTGGGAATGGGACACTGGGAATGGGACACTTGAATGGGGACACTGGGAATGGGAATGAGGACACTGGGATGGGACACTGGGATGGGAATGGGACCCTGGAAATGGGGACACTGGGATGGGTATGGGGCACCGGGAATGGGGACACTGAGAATGGGACACTGGGAATGGGGACACTGGGAATGGGACACTGGGAATGGGGACGCTGGGAATGGGGACACTGGGAATGGGACTCTGGGAATGGGGACACTGGGAATGGGACTCTGGAATGGGGAGCCACTGGTGACATTATCCTGCCTGGAAAAGGCCTTTGGGATGGGGAATGGGATATTGGGATGGGAATGGGAACACTGAGATTGGAGTGGAAATCCCAGGAATGTGGGACGGGATCCCGGGATGGGAATGGGATTCCTCAGAATACTGGGAAAGCAGGATGGGACCCCAGGATGGGATTGGGATTCCCGGAATTCCCAGGAATGCAGGATGGGACCCCAGGATGGGATTGGGATTCCCGGAATTCCCAGGAATGCGGGATGGGATCCAGGAAAACCTTGGATAGTGGCACTCGATGGGAATGACGGCCGGGTTGCTCCGCACGATGGCCGGGTTGCTGCCGGGGCTGGGATCGTAGCTCAGGAGTGTCCGGTAAATCAGGGAATCCGGCGTGATCTGGGAATGAAAACCGGGAATTCTGGGGGGAAAGCGGTTCCTCACTCCAGAGGCATCGCCAGAGTGAGCAGGAATTGAACAGAATGAGGGAATCTGGAGTGATCTGGGAAAGAAAACTGGGAATTCTGTGGGAAAGGAGGTCCCCAGTCCAGGGTGAGCGGGGGTTCAAAGAAATCTGGGAATTCGGGGTGATCTGGGAATTAAAATGGGGAATTCTATGGAAGAAGCCACCCCTGGTCCCAGCAGCACCACTGGGCTGACTGGGAATGCTGGGGGATCCACGGAATTGGGGGAAAAGGGATGGGAAAGGAGGAAAAGGGGATGGGAAAGGAGGAAAAGGGGATGGGAAAGGAGGAAAAGGGGATGGGAAAGGAGGAAAAGGGGATGGGAAGATGGGGGGAAAGGGATGGGAGTGAGGGGTGGGAAATCTCAGTTTTCATGGAATTGAATTAAAGCCGATGGAAAAGGGGCTTCTCCCAGAGGAGTGGGAAAACCGCTCTGGTTTTCCAGGAAATCCCGGTTCCTCCTTCCCTGCAATAATCCTGGATCCAGCCCTTGGATCTCCCGTAAAACCGGGAATACGCACGGCCCCGGGAGCTGCTCCGGGTGGAAATCCCGGTCAGAATTCCGGGATCGGAGCGGGACCCACCTGGATCTCCCTGAAACCTGGGATTTGCACAACCCCGGGAGCGGCTCCAGGTGGGAATTCCGGGATGGGAACTGGGACTCGCCTGGATCTCCCTCAAAACCTGGGAGCCGCTCCAGGTGGGAATTCCGAGATTAGGGCGCTTCTGGGACTCACCTGGATTTCCCCCGGCACCGCGGGGTCTCCTGGAGCCTCTCCCGGGCGGAATTTCGGGATTAGGTCGAGACTCACCTTTTAAAATCTTAAATCTGGGCGCCGCTCCAGGTGGGAATTCCGGGATGGGAACAGGTACTCACCTGGATCTCCCTCAAAACCTGGGACCTGGATAACCCCGGGAGCTGCTCCAGGTGGGAATCCCGGTCAGAATTCCGGGATGGGGTCGGGACTCACCTGGATCTCTCTTAAATCTGGGAGCCGCTCCATGTGGGAATTCCGGGATGGGAACTGGGACTCACCTGGATCTCCCTCAAAACCTGGGACCTGGATAACCCCGGGAGCTGCTCCAGGTGGGAATCCCGGTCAGAATTCCGGGATGGGGTCGGGACTCACCTGGATCTCTCCCGGCACCGCGGGATTTCCTGGAGCCTCTCCCGGGCGGATTCCCGGGATCGAGGCGGAATCCCGCGGCCAGAGCGGGACTCTCCATCCCCCGCAGGACCCCGGGAGCCGCTCCCGGCGGGAATCCCGCTGGGAATGGCGGCGGGAATTCCGAGCTCCGAGGCAGGACTCACCTGGACGGTGCTGCCGCACTCGTGCAGGCCGGCGCTGAAGGTGACGGTTTTTTGGGATGCATCCAGGCGGGAATGTTTGCAGGCGGCGGGGCCCAGGCTGAGCTCGGCCGCGCTGACCAAGCGCCCATTCCCGAATAAATCCCGGTGCACGATCACCACCAGCTGCGCCTCCTGGCACTGCACTTCCACGGGGATCTGGGATGGGGAATGCCATTGGGAATGCGCTTGGGAATGGGAATCATCCCATTCCCAAAGCCAGGGATTGGCGTCTCTCCGCGCCGGCTCCCAGGGAGGAGGCGCGGGAGCCGCCGGGACCCCGCAGAGCAGCGCCAGGAGGAGGCGGATTTGGGAGCGCATCCCGGAAAACCCCTGGAATTCCCAGCGCGGCGGTTCATCCCGGATTTATATCCCGCTTGGAATGAGCCCCCCCCTCCCTTTCACCCCCTGGAATTCCAAGGGCGCCCCTGAGCTCTTGGCCGTCATTTCCGGGGTGCGAGGGATCAGGATGAGCATTCCCGGCCGATTTTTGGGAATTGTTTATCCCGGCCGGAGCCGCGGAGCCGCGGCCGGAGGGAATTGTTTGGGTTCCCGGGCTGATAAGGGGCGATCCAAGGCTCCGCTTTTCCCCGGAATCCCGAATTCCAGGGATAACCCCGGCACCCCCGGAGCGCTGTTTTCCCCTTGGATGAGGATTTTTGGGAAGCGGGGGGAGGGAGGAATCGTGTTCTATCCCAAAAAAAAACCAAAAACTGGGATTTGTGCATCCAGAGTGGTTTGGATCATCGGGAATGACGGAGACCCCAAAATTCCAACCCCGGGAGCGAGGTCAGAGCCAAAATTCCTTTTTTTTTTTTTTTTTTCCCTTTGGGATAGAAATGGCCTCCCCCCCCCCCTCCCAAATCCTCATCCAAGGCTCCGCTTTTTCCCGGGATCCCGAATTCCAGGGATCATCCCGGCACCCCGGGAGCGTTGTTCCCCCCCGTTCTATCCCAAAAAAGGAATTCTGTCTGGAATTTGGGGATGACTCCGTCATTCCCCATGATCCAAACCCAAATCCCTTTTCATTTTTGGGATAAAATCGCCACAATTCCTTCATTTCCTCTGGGATGACGAATTTGGGGGAGGGAGGAAGGGGATCCCACGTTGCATCCCCAAAAAAATTAAAAAAGAAGGAATTTTGTCTCCGACCTCGCTCCTGGGACTGGAATTTTGGGGTGTCCCTCATTCCCGATGATCCAAATCCCTCTGGATGCGCAAATCCCGGGGTTTTTTGGGATAGAACCGGGGTTCCCCCACACAACCTCTTCCCAAAAATCTTCATCCAAGGCTCCGCTTTTTCCCGGGATCCCAAATTCCAGGGGAATTTTCTCCTGGAACCCTCGGGGCGTTGTTTTCCCTACATCTTATCCCTAAAAAATTGGGTTTGGATCATCGGGAATGACCGAGCCCCCCCCCCTCAAAATTCCAGCCCCGGAAGCCAAATTCCATCATTTTGCTCCTTTCCAGATCTTTCCATTCCATCGGATCCAAGGAAAAGAGGCCGGGGAAAACAGGGAAAGCTCCATTGGAATAAATCCCATGGATTTTTCAGGCTCATTCCGGATTTTCCTCATTTTTCTGGGATTATATAATGACCTTTGTTATCCCAATCCTGGATTTTTTTGTGGAATTTCTGCCCCTCCTCCCTTCTCCCCTCTCCTCCCCAGTTTTCCATCTGCTCCGTTTTTCCTAAATCCCAAAATCCCGTTTTTTAGGACTTCCGTGGGGAAAAAAATCCCCTCGGATTTGGGATTTTTTTTTTTTTCCAGCGGGAAAATTCAGGGAAAATGAAGAGAACGGGAAATTTTGGAGGCGCAGATCCCAAAGGAATTCTCGGGGATTTGGAGCTGGCATTGACTCAGCATTCCCAAAAAATTTGATGGATCAGCATCAACCCCTCCGCTGCTTCCAGGGGTTTTCCGCTCATCCCAAAATCCCCGAATCCCGGGGTTTTTTTTTTTCCCTTCCTGTGTTTAAAATACTTTGGAAGCTGCGCGGGCGGAGTGGAAATTCCCGGGATTCCAAAGGCTGAGCTCCTGCGTCAGGGAGATATCGGGAATTGCGGGAATTCCGCGGCCGGGGAGGGGGAGAATCCTTGGATTCAAGGCCTCTCCTCATCCCGGGAAACTCCGGGAATCCTTTGGGATTTTGAGAAAAATCCCTCGGGATGGATCCCACGGTGGGGGGTGAATTCCAGAGGGAAAAAAATCTGGGAATTGGTGGGGGAGGGGAGTTTCCATAGGGAAAAGGGGATTGCAGCTCTGCCGGGAAAAAACGAGAGAGGAATTTTCTGGGAATAGCAGAGCCCAGGAGTTCCCAGGGATCCGGAAAAGGCGCTTTCCCCACCCCATTTTCCCTAAAAACCGAGTTTTAATCCTGGGAATTCTGGGAGCTGCTGGAATTAAACAGGAGCTCTGCGAATTCCAAGGGTTTCCCTCATCTCGGATTTCCTCTGGGAATGGATTTTTCCAGAGGTTTTCCCTCATTCCCAGCTCCAGGGCTGGGATTTGGGCTCTTCCCAAGTTTTCCAGTTCAAAATCCCTCTGGTTCCCAGGAAAACCAAGGGATGATCCCAATAAAAACCTGGATCGGGGAGGAATCCCTGAGGATTTGGGACTCAGGGATTCTTTCCCCAATCCAAGGGTTCAGATCACCCCAATTTCCCTTTGGAATCTCATCCCAAGAAATCCTAGGTGAGGTTATCCCAGGATTTCTGGCCCAGCCTGTGGAATTCCCAGTTTTCCATGGCCAGGAATTCCCAATCCAAGGGGAGCAAATCCCAGCTCTTCCCGGGGTGTCCCTTTCTCATGAATCCCTCAATCCATCAAAAAACCGTGGAATTTGCTCCAGAACTCCCAAAAACTTTTCCCAGCCCCACAGAATCCCAGGATTTGGGAATGGGAGCGGGAAAAGCCCGAATTCCATTAAAAAAAAAAAAAAAGAAAGAAAAAAAAAAGCAGGAGAAGGGAATTTCAGAGCCACTTTTGGGAGCAGGGGAAGGAATTCCAAGCAGAGGAATTCCAAGGATTGTTTATCCTGGTGGGATCCAACAATTCCAAACAATCCTTGGAGCAAAGAACAGAATTCCCCCGGCTTGGAACCCCCGGGGTGGAATTTTTTTCCCAGCAAAACGGCCCCGGATTTGATCCCATTCCCGGATTTTCCAGCACGGAGCAAATCCATGGAAAGATGGGAGTGTGGGAAGAGTTTTCGCTCTTCCCAGAGGTTTTCCAGGGAAAAAATCCAGCTGGAGAGGGGAAATCTGATTCCAGAGGGTTCCCTGAGATTCCTGTGGATGCAGAATTCCCGGGATCAGGGAGCTCCAAAGCCGGGAAAAATCGGGAAGCGCTTCCAGCCTGATCTGGGATCCCAAATTCCCTCCTTTTCCCGGGATTTTTCCCCAGAGATTCCCATGGGAATCCAGCTGGGAAAAGGCTGATCCCAACCCTCCAATTCCTGATGGGAATTCCGAGCTCTTCCCCCTTTCCAAGTGTCAAAAATCCGGGAAGAAGGCTGGGATTTGGCCATCCCATAATTCCTGGTTTTCTCAGTCCCGGGATTTCCAGCTCCTCCAAATCCTTGGGAATTCGGCTCTCTGAGCCCAGCAGGAGATTCAGGAATGAATTCCTTTGGGATGGATTTCCCGGGATTTCCTGGGAATTTCAAGGCGTCCATGGAAAAATTTGGGATCTCAGGGATGGGGAATATCCCGGGAATATCCCTGGGAATGGCCCTTGGATTTCCCGCTCTGGATTTCACAGGAATGGGATTTTCCATGGGAATTCTGGCTGGGAAGAGGAGGATCCCATGGGATCTATGGGAATTCCGGGATGGGATTCCCAAACTGATTCGGGGTCGGGAATGTGATCCTCAAATGGGGCAAATCCTATGGAAATCCGGGATCCCCATCCTGCCCCTTATGGGGTTTTCTTTTTTATCTTTTTAAAAATAATTCCTCTTTATTATTATTTCTTTTTTTCCCATTTGGAATTTTCCTGGGAAGCAGCGCTGGGATTCTCCAAGGAACAACAAATAAAGAAAGAAATAATTCACCAATTAATTAATTAATAATTATTTATTTCATCACTTCCTCTGCTCATTTCCACCGGGAGCAGCTGCTCCCAAATCCCAATTTTCCCCTGCCAGTGGCAGAAGCAGCAAGGAAAATCCTGGAATTCTTATAGGGAAAGTCCCATTTTCCCACTTTTTCCAGGGGGGTGGGAGCAGCAATTCCCAGGAAATCCAGCCCAGGAGGGGCGGCACTGAGATGATCCCAAATCCCGTTCCCAAATTCCAAACCCTGGCCCCAAATCTCGTCCTGTCCCCAAACCTTGTCCCGCCCCCAAATCCCATCCCTGGCCCCAAATTCCAAATCCTGTTCCCAGATCTCATCCTGTCCCCAAATCCCATTCCTGGCCCCAGATCCCATTCCTGGCTCCAAATCTCCTGGCATTAAATCTTATCCCGTTCCCAGATCCCATTGTGTCCCCAAGCCTTGTCCTGTCCCCAAATCTGACCCCAGATCTCTCGTCCCCAAATCCTCGTCCCGTCCCCGAATCTCATCCCTGGCCCCAAATCCCGCCCCGTGTCCCAAGAGAAGCTCCCGGCGACAAATCCCGCCTGTGCCACCCTGACTGCCACCTCAGGTGACAAATCCCGGCTGTGCCACCCCGGGTGACAAATCCCGGCTGTGCCACCCCGGGTGACAAATCCCGGCTGTGCCACCCCGGGTGACAAATCCCGGCTGTGCCACCTCAAGTGACAAATCCCGGCTATGCCACCCTCGCTGCTACCTCAGGTGACAAATCCCGGCTGTGCCACCCCGGGTGACAAATCCCGGCTGTGCCACCCCGGGTGACAAATCCCGGCTGTGCCACCCCGGGTGACAAATCCCGGCTGTGCCACCTCAAGTGACAAATCCCGGCTGTGCCACCCTCGCTGCTACCTCAGGTGACAAATCCCGGCTGTGCCACCCCGGGTGACAAATGCCGGCTGTGCCACCTCAAGTGACAAATCCCGGCTATGCCACCCCCGCTGCCAACCCGGGTGACCCCGCGGGGACAATTCCCGGCGGGATGGGAGCTCCGGGATCTTCCCGCGACATCGGCGACACCCGCGGAGGTGGCGCTGTGGCAGGGATGGGGACAGGAAGGAGCAGCGCTGTCGCTTCCTGGTGCCTCCGTCATGTGACGCTGCCGGAGCGGATCGGATCCCAAATCCCGGCCCGGTGAGCGGATCCCATTCCTGGGAAACTCCCCGGGATTGCGGGGATTTGGGATCCGGGGCGCCCCAGCCCCAAAAGGGGCCTGGGGAAGGGGTTTTGTCCCCAAAAGTCGCGGCCTTGCGGCGCTGCCACGCCCTCGGTGTGGCGGGGTAGGAAGGGCGGGGGATTCCTGGTGCAGGAATGGGGTTTGGGGTGGGAATAGGGCTGGGAATGTCCCCAAGGGATGGGGTGGGGCTGGCTCGGCCCCACGCGCGGGGACAACGCGGGGACCAATGGGGACAGCCCGAACCGGTACTGGCAGTGCATTCCGGGTGCCACAACCCCAATCCCAGAACCGGGATTTCCTTATTCCTGCATCCCCATCCCGGTACCAGAATCCCCATCCGGGTCCAAGAATTCCCATCCCAGTCCCAGTCCCTATCCCGGTACCAGCATCTCCATCTCCGTACCAGCATCTCCTGGTCCCAGAATCCCCATCCCGGTCCCAGAATCCTCGTCCCGGTCCCAGAATCCTCGTCCCGGTCCCGCATCCCCATCCCGGTCCCGCGTCCCAAGGGTCCCCGCACCCCCGGATTCTCCCGGCACCGCCTCACGGCTCTCTCCCCTCCCTCTCCGCTCCCTCTCCGCTGTCCCCGCCCTTCTCCCAGCTCCTGCTCCCGCCGCTCCCGTTCCAGCGCGCCCGGGCCCCGCCGCGCCCATGCCCGACAGCCCCGCCGGGCCCCCGCCGGCCCCGCCAGGTACCGGGGACAGCGCGGGGACAGCGCCAGAGCCCCCGGAGCCACGGGCGGCTCCCCGTCCCAAAATCCCCTCCCGCTCGGGGAGGGTGCGGGGGAAGTTTTAGGGTGCGAAATCTCTGTGGGGTGCGGAGGCTCCTGGCTTTGGGTTTTTGGCTCCCGTAAATGTTTATTTGGGATGGGGAGGGTTGTCCGCGCTGCCGAGCTGGGGTGAGGAGCGGCGAGGGGACACCTTTGGGGACACCTTTGGGGACACCTTTGGGGACGGGGGCCGGTGCTGGGGACAGCGGTGCCACGGCAGTTTTGGGGTCGCTGCCGGGGCGGTTTTGGGGTCGCTGCCGGGGTGTTCTCGCTTTCCCCTCTGTCAGGGCAGGAAGGGGCGGCGGCGGCACCCAAAGCGTTTTGCTTTCGTTTCCACCTCCGCGTGGGCGGGGATTGGAAATCCCGAATTCCCGGAAGGCGAAGAGCTCGGGGAGGGGGTGGGCGAGGATCCCAGAGCCCCGAGCGGGATTTCCGCGGCGCAACTCCCATCCCACGGGAGAACTTCGCCCCCTCCGCATCCCCACAGATGGAGACGGAACCGAGGCCGCCCCAAAGCCGGGCCCCTCCGCGCCGGCCTCGTCTCCCTGCCAGCCGCCGGAGGAGGAGGATGACGAGGATGAAGATTTCCAGTTCCTGCTGTGCGAGGGCTGCGGGCAGGACTCGGCGCACCCGCGGCTGCTCGGCTGCCTGCACACGCTGTGCCCCGGCTGCCTGAGCGATGCCAAGCAGTGCCCGCTGTGCCAGGCGGCCGCGGGCGCTCCGGCCATGGACAATCTGCTCTTCCTCAACCTGCGGAGCCGCCTGCAGCTCTGGAGGCAGATCCGCAGCTCCCGCGGGCCCGGCTGCAGCCGCTGCCGCGCCGAGGCGGCGCTGGTGTGGTGCTCGGACTGCGAGGAGTTCTTCTGTGCCCGCTGCTTCGAGGAGCACCAGTGGTGGCACAAGAAGAAGGAGCACCGGTTCCGCAAGGTGGAGGAGCTGCGGGCGGGCTCGGTGCGGCAGTTCCTGGAGGACACAAAAAGCCCCTGCAGCCTCTTCTGCTCCAGCGCCAGCCACCCCGGGGAGAGCCGCGTCTGCAGGTGAGGGCGCCCCAGAGCACGGCCTGTTCCCAAATCCCAGATCCTGCTCCTAAAGCTTGTCCTGTTCCCAAATCAATTCCAGATCCTGCTCCTAAAGCTTGTCCTGTTCCCAAATCCCGTCCTGTTCACAAATCCCATCCTGTTCCCAAATTCCAGATCCTGCTCCTAAAGCTTGTCCTGTTCACAAATCCCATCCTGTTCCCAAATACCAGATCCTGCTCATTCCAGATCCTGCTCCTAAAAGCTTGTCCTGTTCACAAATCCCATCCTGTTCCCAAATTCCAGATCATGCTCCTAAAAGCTTGTCCTGTCTCCAAACCTCATCCTGTTCCCAAATTCCAAATCCTGGCCCCAAACCTTGTCCTGTTTCCAAACCTCCTCCTGTTCCCAAATTCCAGATCCTGCTCCTAAAAGCTTGTCCCGTTCACAAACCTCATGGTGTTCCAAAATTCCAAATCCTGTCCCCAGACCTCATCCTGTTCCCAAATCCCATCCTGTTCCCAAACTCGAGATCCTGGCCCCAAATCCCCTCTTGTTCCCAAGTAGCAGATCCTGGCCCTAAAGCTTGTCCCCAAATCCTGTCCTGTTCCCAAACTCCAGATCCTGGCCCCAAATCCCCTCTTGTTCCCAAATTCCAAATCCTGGCCCCAGACCTTGTCCTGTCCCCAAATCCCATCCTGTTCCAAAATTCCTTCCTGTTCACAAATTCCAGATCCTCTGCCTAAACGTTGTCCTGTCCCCAGACCTCATCCTGTTCCGAATTTCCAAATCTTGGCCCCAAATCCTCCCTGCTCCAGGGGATTTGGGGATGATGCTCCAGCCTGGAATGGGCTGGAGCGGGATGAGCCCAAATCTCCTCCTGTCCCCAGATCTCCCACTGACCTCAAATTTCACCATGGCCAAATCTCATCGTGTCCCCAAATCTTGTTTTGTTCTAAGACCTCACCCTATCCGTCCCTGAAACACATCCTGTTCCCAAATCTTGGAGTGCTCCCAAACCCTCCTCCTGTTCCTAAATCACATCCTGTTCCCAAACCTCCTCTTCCCCAAAACTCGTCCTGTCCCCACAACTCTGCCCAAGGGATTTTGTCCCCTATGTTGGGGGTGCAACAGCAGCAGCCCCAGAGGGACTCTGGGCAGGGCTGAGCCAGGGCAGGTCCAGGTGGGATTTTGGGAAAAGGCCCCAGAGGGTGCTGGGCACTGCCCAGGCTGCCCTGGGAATGGGCACTGACCCCTGGCCCTCCCTGACCCCATCCATCCGTGACCCCTGTCCCTCACTGACCCTGCCCTGATCCCTGCCCCTCACTGACCCCTGCCCACCCCTCCCATCCCGGGATCCAATCCCACTCCCCCTGGAGCACCTCTGGGGCCCCACAACCCCCGGTTCCTCCGACACCACCGCGCGTCCCTCCCCGGCAGCATTTACTGCCCGCGCTGCGAGCGCGCCCTGTGCTGTCCGTGCGCGCTGCTGGACACTCGCCACGCTCCCTTCCGCGACCTCCGCGCCGAGAGCCACCGGCGCCGGGACGAGCTGCGCTCCCTGCGCCGCGACCTGCGCCGGCTCCGCGCCGGCTTCGAGGCGGCGCTGGC
>VWYI01037249.1:19150-30417 GCA_013399455.1 Anthoscopus minutus | reverse complement strand
CTCCAATTTAGAGATGTGGTGTGGGACAGAGTCAAACACTTTGCATAAGTCCAGCAGGGGGTAACTGCTGGACTCTAGATATTAGATCTGCCCCATCGACCAGTGCTGTCACCCCAGACAGATCTGTCAGCCATGATTGGTCAGTAGTTTTGCGGTGTGCTTTTGTTCATAATATTTTGTTCAGTTACCTTCTGTATTGTCAAGTTTTATCTCCCCCTCCTATGTTGTTTGTTTTACCCTAAATTGTACCTTACCACTCCTGTTGTCAATCCACCCTGATACCCGCACCTTATTCCCAAACATTCCCTGTTCCTCTTCCCCTCAGTTGCCAATCCTTTGTTGCGCCAACCCCTTGCCTGGACCACTCCTTTGGAAACCCCCAATTCCTCAATGCCCCCTTGGTCCATGTGACCACTCTCCTCCCCTTGTTTTCCCCCTTGTTTGGTATTGAAAACCCTGCCTTGCACTCCTTCCCAAAGCCTTCCCTATTGGTTGAAGTTCTGTACTCTCCCCCTGAACCACACCCATGTATAAACCCTTGCATCTCATGTCTAGTTGCTTTTTGTAGCTGGATTTGCCCAAGAATAAAATCTTTGGAAGTCCTCACGGAAGGCCCGTTTTGTTTATGTTTTTACATTGATCTGTGGTGGCTGGTTGGGGATTCCGGGGCCCCAGGGGAGTGTCATCCCTTGTCAGAGGGCACATTGGAGAGTGCCATGCCATGACAATTAGCCATGCTGACTGTTACAAATCACCCCTTTGTTTCCGTGTGCCTTAGCAGAGTATCAAGAGAATCTGCTCCATGATCTTGCCTGGCACAGGGGTGAAACTGACTGCTCTGTACTTCCTTGGGTCTTCCACTTCCCCCTTTTTAAAAACAGGCGTTACAGTTTTTCCCTTTTTCCAGCCATCATGGATTTCTCCTGACTGCCATGATTTAGAGGAGCTTGGGCAACCCCAGGGTAGGAAAAAGTTTTTCTTTTCCTTCAGACCTCCAGAGAATATGGATGGTCCTCCCCAGGCAGAGATATGTGAACTACCTGGCTGATGACCATGGAGCATTCTGGCTGTACACACACCTGGTGTCCTCTGCAGTGGCTGCTGTGAAGAGAGTGGCCTTTCTCCCTCTGTGGGTGGCCAGAAGCTCTTGGACTTCATGTATCTGTTGCTTCAGCAGCAGCTTAGCAAAGTTATGGTGTTCAGTGAGTTAGTTATGTATCAGTAGCTCTCAGAGGGCTACTTTTGGTTTTTACATAAAATCAGCTATAACACTGTTAAATCTAAAGTATTCCTATTCTTGAGGAAGTGGCTATATTACTGTCAACAAATGCTGATCCTGTTATCACACAGGTAATAGCAGCTCCAGGATTCACCTGGAGCACCACTGTTTGCCAGCAGTTCTTTCTCATTTCAGAGGTCAGCAGAAACACATGTAATTGTTATTAACTTCATATTCTGTTGTGACAGAATCCCTGGACTTTTCTGTCACAGGTTCTATGATAGTGCATACAGAGATTAACCAGTTATTGGATAAGTTATTGTCTTCTGGTTAAGCCCTGGACTGGAAGGCTGTGGATTGGTGTCTCCACCACACACAAGTCCTGTGACCTCAGAAGAGCCACTTACCACCTCTGTTTCCATTTTCCAGCTGAGAGTATTACTTGTATTTTACCTCATTGGTTTGCTGGAATTATTCATTAAGCAGATGGCATTATGGCAATGCAAGCGTTGTTGGAAGATCCTTATGAATATGAATCTCATCACAGCTGTTTTTTCTTTGTCTCTTCTCTGTGGTGGGCTGACTCCAAAATAAAGTGTACTTTTTGTCCTTTTTAAGTGGTTCACCCTGTCTGCTTTTCGTGTGGCACTGAATTAAAAGGCTGAGCAAGATGTAAACCTCAGCAGGATTTGTTTTCCAAAAAGTTTTGTTCAAACAAAACAAAGATGCACTGTAATTTTAAGAAGTGTACGTTTATATTCCAGCTTAGGTGATAGCAAGTGGAATGGCTTTGATTAAACCAAACAACCTCAAAAAATTAAAGCAAACTCCTAAATTTCATGAGTCATTGCAGATGATGTCTCTTGGTACTTCTGGTAGGACTGCAATGACCAGAGGTTTGGGGCAGATCTGCTAAGCCTTTCCCCTACAATGAGTTTCTGCAGGAAAATGGCAGAACTTTTAAACTGGAAGTTTCATTTGAGAAAGTTTAGTCTTTTAGAAAACTCAGAGAGACTGGGTCATAAAGAACAAGGGAGGGAAAAATATGCCAAGATAGAAAGTTTTGTCTGCAGTTTTGTTCCCTTCCCATGATGGCTCTCTCCGCTACCATGAGTTCAGTGGTTTTGCTGGTAGGAATTTGGGTCTCTCCCTCCATCACCTGGGGTCCAGCTGGTGTTTCTCATCCCTTGCTGACACTCACATTTCTTCTCTCATCTTTGCTCTGCATGATCCCATGAGCTGGAGGAGACATCATTCTCCTTTACACCTCTCACATAGCCATCTGTGGAGAGCGACAGCTCATGCGCTGCCGAGAGCAAGCGAAGCAAGCTCATTCTCTGAGCAGTGCTCTGGCTGCCACCATTCCTATATATTTTCCATGTTCTTTAGCTCTGTTCATGTGCAGTCCTTTACCAAGGGCACAGGATTGTCCTCCAGGACTTCCCTGAATAAAAAGTTTGGTTTGTTAGACTTTCTGGTTTTGTTTTTTTAATTTCTGCATGCTGTGATTTCAATAGCAATAGAGTATAAATAAGTCTTGGCAGATCTTCAGCTAACCTAAGCAGACAAAGCTCTAGTGACATTGGTGGGCATGGATAAGTCACCACATCTGAAAACAAGTACCAGAGGCTCCATCCTGCTGACACAGAAGACAATGGCAAACCTCCCACTGACTTTGTATGAAGCAGGATCTGACATTTAGGGAAATATCTGGAGAGGTTCTCTGGGAACTCCAGAGAACATACAATAACATACATTTCATTCTTTCCTATGTGTGTGCAAATGTGAGGTCACTTGTCCAATTACACCCCTATTCTTATTCTGTTGAGTAATGAGGGGAAAACAAAAGAGCATTTGCATTTGCTTAGAGCACTGTATTTTCCCCCAAAGCTAACACAATGGTACTAGGCAGTTTTGCTCTCATTAAATGTACTAAGCCAACAAGAAAAATACCAAAACCCCATAACTGAATAGTTGTAAATGTTATTGAAAGGATTCATAATGGGTTCCAAGGGGCTTTATGGAATGGCTTTAGGAAAGCTTAATTCTTTAAAATTGTTTTTGAGGTGAACATGTATTTAATTATATTTCAATAGAGTTTAAAGGCCTCCTGGTATTAGCATTGTTCAGTGAAAAGCTCCTATGTTTTTTCAAATGTACCCCTTCATTCAAAGCTTTTCCTGCAATTTTATTTTGAGAGAGAAATTGTTTTTATATGCTGATTACTATTTCTGTGAATCTCAGGCAGGTAAAAGAACAAGTTATTGGAATAATTTTATTTTGATGACCTATTGGCTAAAATGCCTTAAATGACAATGATTGCAAAGTAGTGCAATTAAGCTGAGTAAAGACTACAGATTGTCCTTCCAGGTTCTCTAAAAATGGCACAGCAAGTCTGATTGAAACAAATTGTCGTAACAAATTTGTGTGGTGTGGTAGCTGGAGCCTGCTGGAAGCATATAGTGGGGAGGGGTGCAGCAAAAGGAGCCATTGTGAGCTGTGAAGGAATAGGGAACTGGGTTCCCTCAGTTCTCTATTTACCAAAATGACCAGATCCAGATTGGGTTTAGCTCTCACTGTCCTCTGCTTCCAGTGCTGCACTGTCTTGGCTCCATTCCACAATCTGTCCTGACCCAGAATGTTTGCTGTGTTGCATAGCATGGCATTTAAAAAATTAACCCTTGATTTATTAAATTCAGATGAGCAGTATAGTAGAGGGAGAAAAAAAAGTGGGGAAACACCTCTAAAAACCCAATGAATTTGTTACTTCCTGCCTAAGGGCAGGCTTGCTTACCTGTAGCCTATATACCTTTGTTTTTCTCAATGGTAAGTCTTATGCACTTACCAAAACAGCCATCATTTCTAGAGGAAACAAAAGTTGTATATCTATAATCTCACTGTATGAAAATAAAAGGTTGACTTCTAATTTATTAGCTAGGCTCCCTCCAGGCCAAGACACAGCTGAGTTGTCTCAGATATGCCATAAGAAGGTTACTGAATCAAACCTCTAGGCTAAATCTATTACTGCTCAGCATACTTGTCTGGCTTTTGTAAGGAGGATTAGCCTGTCCAGTTGAGAAACGTTACCTGTTATTCACTCTCTGGCAGCAGGCACAGTCTGTCCAGCATATGCTTGAATCCCCTTTTGATATTCATCTGTAAAGCAAATTGGTTGTTGTAAAATCCTACTGCAGGAAGTTCCCTTCTGCAAAAAGAGATAGTTGTCCAAACATGGTATACTGACCACAGGTATGTTGCTGCTTTGGCTCAGCTCCTCTGCCCACTTTAGCAGAGACTCTGATCCTGGAGATTTTCCAATGCAATTGCGAAAGTGATTTGAGAATGGAATATTTTGCAAATGTTTGGTGACAATTTGAGGTTTTTTTGTAAGAAGAGCAACAAGTACTTTTTCTTTTAATTAATGGCTACTGTGCTTCTTGTATCTTTACTGCTAATTTAACTAGCTCTTTTAGAGTACTTTGTACTTGCAAAATGTGTGTGTAATTTATTATTTTCCCTGCCCAGAGGCTATCACAGTGTGTATCAGATAGGTACAACGCAACGGGGACAAAGTGAATAATGAAAAGTTAAAGTTATGCAGCTAATCATTGTGACTGCTGCATCAGTCATAAGGCTTTTGCCAGGTTATTATATGGTTTGTCATATTAGCCAAGAAATGGAAATGGACTTGACAAGGCAAGTTGAAAGAAGCACACCCTGACATGTGAAACAAAAGCAGTTTTAAATGTAACTTTAATCTTTGAGCTGTCATTAATTTGTGGCTAGTTTGCTGCAAGATATCTAGATCCTACATCTACCTAATTTTATCCAGCTTCAGTTGTGTCTTAAGTCCAGAATTTTTTATGGAAAACTAATTCACCTTTATTTCTTGACTGCACTGGTCTAATTCATTCTTATCAGTTTTTTTCTAGCCAAACGAATTCAATCATAAACAAGACTGACATATCCTAACCGGGTCTTGGGAAAACCAAAGAGAAATCTGAGGCTCACATCTTTCTCTCAGACTGTTTTTTTCCACAGGCTACTAAAGACCTTCCTTTACATCTTACAGATATATACTGTGTTCCTCTGATATCAGGAAATATGTCTGAATCTCCTATTAGGGTACTTTGGGACAGGGCAGTTAGCATGTTAGTACCATAAGTAAAGCCATAAAGAAAGTAAGGAGCAGATGTGTCATCCAGGTACCATCACTTGTTGCCCATACAAACTGCCCTGGACTTCAGATTGTACTTTTAGCACATCCCACTACTATCTTGTAATTTACCTTGTTTGTGTTTGATTTTCCTGCAGGCACAACTAATTTGCAAGGCTGCTGCTAGTGGAAGAATTTGTTTTATCTCTAGGTCATCAGACGTGCAATCATAGGTTTTATTACATGCTCACCAACTTACTTTGTTTGCCTTTATTCTTCTACTAGTGCCTGTGTTCATTATGGCCGGATCTGTGTCATTCTCAGAGCTTTCCCATTTAATGCACCAAGGGGTATTTGCCATGTATTGGAATTCTTGTAGTATGTTCATGGACCAAGCACTATACCAGGTCTATATTTGGCCTTTCTTATCTTCTTCCTTGCACTTCCACACCAGAGTAGTCTCTGTGATATTTTCTCTAATCTTTTTATAGTGTGGCAAGAAGCATTCCCAGTTGGCCTTGTCTTGATCATCGACCCACCAATCTATGATTTGTCTCACCCTGCCATGACTTAAAATACAGTTCTGTCTCTTCATAGGCCTCATTATTTCTCCTGTCACTTTCCAGGTTTCTTTGACGATTTGCTTTGACTCAGGTACCTGCTTACATGCAATTGTTTTGTTCTTTTCTGTCTGAAACAGTGATTTCTGGATAGCCATGGAACCAAGGATTGTTGGCACTTGCACACTATGAGAAGGAGCAAGATGTGACTGTGGAAAGGTCCACATAGCAAGTGGACATGCATAGGGCAGCACTTTTCGGGGGCAAACATCTTCATTCCAATTCTTCTTCCTAGAAGGAAGAAGCTATGTTGGAGGCCTGGGAGCCTCTTCCATGCAGCAGTGCTGCAGCCTCTGCAGGAACTTGGCAGTGTAGCATGGCTTTGGTAGCAGCAATATTTCCTGCTGTTCAGAGGGCCAGTTATTTCTGACTAAATTTTAAGGGAGAAAATTGAATACCCCAGAAACAAAAGCAGCTCCCAGAGCTGTCGGTCCATGTTACTAAAACTCAGGGCATTGTGTAAAATACTCTGATTCTCTAAAGAGCTGGACCAGCTTTGAGCTACTCCTTTGTCCCCTGGGCATAGCAGTTTGAGCAAGAGGAGCTATGTCTTAATAGCTGCATATTATTCATGCAGAGTATGAAAAGAGTTCTCCCAATAGATTACAAGGCTACTAGACACTTTGTTCAGTTTTTTATGATCTCTTACAACCTGGATGTACCTGTTTCACCTCCCCCGAAGCCTCTCTTCTCACTGCTGTAAAGAAATGAATATTTGAAATCTGCTTGAAATTTTCTGGTTTCTGTTAGCTTGTCTGTGTGTGCAAAAACTGTCATTTCAGTGTGGATCTATTGTGGTGGTTTATCATGCTTTGCATGTCAGTCATAGGCTGTTTCCAGGAGATGGTAAGGATTGCTTAGTGAACAAAGAGATCTTTAGGGCTAAACTCTGTTATTAGGATGCTTTCAATGCTTGATTCTATTTATAATGAAATCTCAAAGTTGATATATGGTAATGTTTGCATGAAAATTAAAGCTGTTTTGAAAAGAGAAGAAAAAAGAAAGAGCCCTCACACTTGAATTATATTCTGACCTGGCCTTGCATGCCCTGCTGCGCTCTTCAGTCCCAGGCTGTCATTGTCAGTGCTATGATATTTCCCATGGTGTGAGGCTGCTCCACAGCCACTGCTCCACCAGGCTGGGCAAGCATGGCCCCACACTTGCCAGCCCCAACTTCTTCTCCCAACAGAGCCCCAACAGGAGCTGCACTCAGGGCTGAAACAACCCAAGATTGTTCCTTGGTGTCTCAGTTTCATGGATTTCAGGCTGTAATTTGGCACTGTTTTATATGTCTCTGACCCTTGCCAGGCTTTCAGCTTGCTGTTTGATAATCGGCATCAGGAACCAGTCTGTTTGCACAAGTGCCTATATATGGAGCCACGGGAGGATTTCCTCTGAATAGTACAGATCACACGGGAGGGGCAGCAAGTGCCGCTGACCTGCAGCATCTGAAAAGCAGCAGGTAACTTCAGCTACAGCACTCTGGCAGATTTCTTTTCTAAAGGCTAAGTTAAGCCTAAGTTAAGTCAAAACAACATAGACCCTTTTAAAAGTTAAAGATTTGCCTACTACTGCGTAAAAGCCTCTATAAGGTGGTACTATCTCACTGTTGCACAGAACACTCCAGCACAGCACAGCACTACAATGGGAATAAAGGCTCTGCAGCCCCAGGCAGGCCCTGTTTAAGGCTGTAATTCAGCAGCGCTGCAAGTGCAATGCAGTGACCGCTAGGGATAGCTGGAGCTAGGGGGTCCCAAAGGACTCTTTCTCTATGGGATCACCCCATTAGCCTCATCCATCCTAGCCCCAGTGGATAAGCATCGAAACAAAACCAACCAAGTGTTTTAAAATCAAGTCCTAGGATTTGTTCCCCTTGAAAACCACATCTGGCTGAATTGGCAGTGGAGCTGTATTGCCATGTTTCATGTGAAATTCAGGTTTTTTTATAAATAACAGATAAACACAGTTAAGTAAGAGAATACCTCAGAGGTGATGGAGATTCTGAGACTATCAGGTCAGAACTCACACACAGCTTAGTAGAATAGAGAGATGTAGACTGAACATTTTACAGGTAGCAGGATACTAATTAAAAGGTAAGCCAGGAGAGTTTTAGTGTTGACAAAGTGAAACACCCTCAAAAACTTAGCAGCATTCCAAGTATATATTATGGTTAATAGGAGTTACACATTTTCATATATCTTTTCCTTTAAATGACAGGTATTTCCTTCAGTTGTTCTCTTCATGTATTTATTCAGGCTTCAGCAGCAGTGATTTTGTTATAAAATGCTCTAAAACCTGGGCTGATTTTGTTGTCATTGGTGGTGTTTTTCCTTGTTTGTTTTTGTTGTGGTTGGTTTTCCTTTTTTTGTTCCTATAAAAAAATGACAGTCCAATAGAACTAAAGATTAGCAAGAACCAAGGATTCTGTGGTTTGGATAGATGTAAGAACTGAACTTTGCCACAATCTGAGGTTGTCAGATGTGTGCTTTTGATTTTTTACTTTAGAGAAATGCAGTGAAAGTCACAAAGTTTAAATCTTTCTTTTTATATTCAAAGACTCAAAGTATCAAATCTTCATATAATTATATTTTAGGGCAGACACTGAACACATAAGAAGTAAAAAATTTTGTTCAAAACTTGCCACCATTTAAAGAGAAACAACTAGGCTTTAATTTTATATATCTGCCTTTTCAATTAATTTTTCAGAAAAGACTGGTGATTTTTGGTTTCAAATGTTCTTCAGCAGTAACTTGAGATATTTTAAATAAATTCTAATTTTTAAGAGGGTATTGGACAATTGCCTTCTGAAAGTAAATGTTTTCTGTAGTGGTGAACACAATTAATCTCCAGTTCCCCTTTAAAATAGCTGCCAATAAAGAAAAAATTATCTTTGGCTTGGTTCTGTTTATCTTATATTACCCATGGGCCAGATCCTGTTCCTTCTAGCTTCTGTGTCAAAATGTCCATGGACTTTTTGCACCAAACTCAGGCCTTAATTTTGCAACTTATCTGCAAGGGATCAGCATAAAATATAAAAATACAGTGATTATTTTATGTGGTTTTTTTTTCTTTCCCAGCTAAATATGCAGCAATTTTATTCTTTTACCATTTTTTCTTCCCCAGCTGGTGTTCTGGAAGTGTAGCTAAGCGGTAATAATTTTCTCATTTATTCCACTGCTTTTCTCTCTCCTGACCCCAATGGGTTGCTTACTTCACACTTTCATTTAGAAATATTGCTTTCTGCACTGTAGGACTAACCTACCCTGATCTGTATTTCTGTAGAGACCATATCAGCATGGATTCAAGAAACCAAGTGCTTTACAATAAAAGCTTATCTTTTCCAGTTCAGCTGCTGACCAAAGACTAGTGAATGCTTTTCTGGCCTTTGAAGACACCAGTTCAAATATCTTCTTCCAAGGCCAAAGGGTCATCTCAAAATCTGTATTTCATGGTAGTGCTAGTATTTTGGTGAAAGTTTAGTCCATCTTCCTGGTGAGCATATTTTAACTCTATGTGGTGTTTTAATGCAGACAGAAATGTTTGGAATTCATCATCTTAGGAAACAAAAGTGGCAAACAGGAGTCTAAGTTACACTTACGAAACATCTGTCTATGGCCCTTCTTTTTCTCTATGGATCAGCTTGTAGCCTTTATTTTTTGCATTCTCCCAGGATATGAGTGTGATAGTGAGCAATAGCACTCTCTTGCAGGTGATTTGCATGGAATCTGGGAAATGTGATAGATCAGGGAACTAAGTTTTAGAAAGGAAAAAAACTAACTGAACATCAGACCACAAGACAGATTGTTCTCACTGCACCAAGAGAGAGGTACCAGAGCAGACAGAACTACAACATGGTTAAAGGGTTCTGTTGATGAAGAGCCCGTGATAATGGAGCGAGTCAAGAGGAGCAAGGTGTCTCATGGGGCTGTGGGGCTTGTGTTCTCATCCAACCATTTCAGCCCCTGTGAGTCTGTGGGAGCTTTATGTTTAGTTAGGAGATGAGCAAGGTTTGGTGTCTTGGAAAGATGTGGTTCTCCTTCAGCCATCAGAAGAGAGACATATGAAAATGACTAGATACCAGTGTCTCACAGCAGGGGTTTAGGGAGCCATTAGCTTTTGCTCTGACTGGCTTTTCTCAAAAGGCACCTGTGAGACCCAGATGTCTCTTCAAGCAGAGAGAAATATTTGGCACTAGCTGTTCCCTCTGAATATGTTGTGTATATCTTCTTTCCATGTGCTTGCTTTATTTATGTGAAGTTATGCTTTAGCAAAGGCAATAACCAGCAGCCATGCTTGAGCTGGGGCTCTACATGCAGGTGTTGCTGTTTGACCATGTTATCCCTGTTACCACTGTTCCCCTAGACTAAGGATTAAGGCTGTTAGTAAGGTATCTACATTTAAATACTGTGTCTAACAGTTCCAACTCCTGCCTGCTAGCTAGAGACCTTGTTCAGGTCTCATTCCTCTGCTCTTTGCCCTATGCCCCATGCAGATGGGTGCAACATAAGCTTTCCAAGGCCAATCTCTTCCTGTTTGATGAAGGAGGAGAAAATTCTGGTCTGGGACATGAATTTACATGTCTGTTCCGCTACAAGGTCTGCCTCTGTCCATATTACTGTTGGAACATTTTGCCTGACTTAACCTGCACTTTTGGCACACACTGCAATTTTTGGGTTTCCTTCCCCTCTGGAGAAAGCATAAGGAATCTCTAGCTCTCTTTATTTTTTATTGTTGTTTTTAGCTTTGCCTGTCCTTAAAAGACCTCATTCCCTTTTCTAAACATTCCAGGAAAAAACAGACTGTACTTCTGCTTTACAGATAGGAAGTTAAGCACAGGCAAGATAGAGTAGTGGAGGGGTACAAATTTCATATATCCTGTAAATTTCTATNGTAGTGGAGGGGTACAAATTTCATATATCCTGTAAATTTCTATCATTAATAGAAGACTTATTAGCTAATACTGAGAGTCCTACCTATCCTTTTATCTTCCAGTAGAAGTTGAAAGAACTGCAATGTGTTTGAACTCCCTTTCTGCAGGAGGTCTTCACAAGCTCTGGCAAACATAGTATAAGTCTACCTGGGGTTGTGCAGGTTTGTTTTCTGAATCAGATTGAAATGATACTTCTGGACATTGCTCTTTTGACTGGTCTGTTCAGAAAAATAGTAGCACTACCCTTAATTGTATGTGCTTGGCAGATTGAATGCTTGAAGTTGGAGATAGTGTCTATGCATTTTTTAGGTCAGGAAAATGTTTGTGAGGTCCCTTTTGGAA
>VWYI01037249.1:2247-16036 GCA_013399455.1 Anthoscopus minutus | reverse complement strand
AAACTTTCTCCTAATGGGTGGGCTTATCCCCTCTGAGAACAAAGGCAAATCTATCCCATTCCCGTTTGGTCACAATGACTAGAATGATGATTTACTCAAAAGCATTGTTTGGATATACAGTCTAATTATACTAAATTACCAGGGCAATACTTTAATATCTAGCAGTACCTGAAAGAATTGGCTGAAAAACATATCAAAGGGCTGAACTGTGAAGAGTATTCCCTGTCTCTAGAACTGACTGCAATTCATTAATCACAGAGAAGAGATGGTCTGGCTTCATTTAGTGTGTAAATGGACTACAACTATCCAAATAAGGGAAAAGCCACAGTACATTGTATCTCAGAGAGGGGTACAACTTCTGTGGCTCTCCTGGATCCTTGAGCCTGTGCTGGCTGTCCCAACTCTGTGTGGGATCCCTCTACTGGAGAGACCAACTTCATCCTCCCCCTGCTGCTGATTGTGCAGCTGTGGGAATATACAGCAGTGGTGCTCCTTGGAGCAGTGCTGGGCAAAATAGCACTGAAGCACATGTCTACTTTACTCAGGTCTGGGAAGAAGCTCCTTGAGTAAGACTGAGGTCTACTGTCTTCTGTAGTGACTGTTGACCACACAGATGTTCATGCTCTAGCATCCAAATGCAATGACAAGGTATTTGCCTTAAATACCACATGTTTCACTTCACTTCCAAATCTGCACTGTCTCTGGTAGAAAAGATGAACCTCTAGGTACTACCTACAGTCAGCTGTCAGCCTCCATTGCCTCCACATGCTGCTGTAGATATGCAAGATGTGTCAGAGTACATTACTTAAAGAATTGTCTGCTTCCTCTGCTCATGGTCAGGAAATGCTGCAGCTGCTGGGAGTGATGCTGGTTCTTGAACAAATTGGGACCAGGAACTGCTACTCTTATTACTTTCTTCCATTACCCATTTTTATGCTACTCCAACAAATTTTTCGTTACTGCTTCCATGTCCTAGTGGCTGATCTCCATCAACAGCTGCTTTTCTCATATGAGACAATTTGTTCTTTCACTCTGTTTTTACTGATTACTCATCCCTTTATATAGCCTATTTCATGAGTCACTTTGCCTACCTACCTGCACTGGCATGGTGTGCTATCCATCAGTCCCTTGTTCAGTGGCAATTACCAATCTTTTATTGCTGGTTTTGTTTTTTTCTCCCAAGGACGCCTCCTAATGCCAGCATACTTCATTGGTTTCTAATTTTGCAAAGCATGAATTGTGGCATAGCTTCAGGAGCTGGAAATAGAATAACTACGTACCCTCTCCTAGAAGTATGCATATGGATTTGGAAGGGAACTAAGACCGAAGTTGCCAACAAATCCTTTGTAATTCCTTTCCATGAACACTTAATCAGACAGATTCTATTGTCACATATATTTGTTCATTTCAAAATTGTCCGAGTGGAATCTGGATGGCAGTTTGTAGTATCAATGGAACAGAATAGTGCTCAAGACAAGAAAAGCCTACATTCTTCAAATCTCATCACTGCCCTAGCACAGTGGCAGAAAAACCCAGACTTAAAGTCAATCGAGCTTTTATAGATGTCTCCACACTTTTGTCTGGCTCACCTAATTATGATTTATCTTTTCTCATGACTGTCTTTTAGTGGTACCATGAGAACGGAAAGTTAAAATGCTGAAATCTACTGCTGGTGTGCCGCAGGCAATTTTATAAATATCCATATAAACGATCAGATTTGGTAGTAACCATGGGACAGTGTTAATTTGAAATGGAGTAACTAATGCATGTTTTGAACTGAAGATACCTAATATTACCATTATTATTTGCAATTGGAATGAATACCAAGCCAGTCTGGGACACAGGAATAGCTATGTGGGATTAATGATAGGAGCAGCATATTTAGCAGCCATGAAATAGGGCTGAATATAATCTCAATTGACCTTTCTGTCCTGTCATGTGAAGGTAATCAAGCAGGTTTATTCTCTTCTGTCCTTCCTCAGGGTGTTTTTTATTTTACAATATTGGATAAAAAGTCCAAAATTCTGATTCACTGCCATGGTGATCCCAGCAGGGAAGGGTACACTCTGTGAAAAGTTGATAAAGCCAGTCTTTGACTATATGATTAATCCCTCTACTCTGTCCTCCTACATAAACAGAAGTATGTTTTTACACCAGACAGCACAATTATACTTGCAAATGAAATCAGGCCATTAAATTTTACCACACATAGGTCAGGATTGTTGCAAATCAGAGCTGACTGAAAGCTGCCTATCTCAGACCAGCCAATTGGGCACCCCACACCTGGGCCTCGAGCAATCTGGTCTTTTTGAGAATCTGTGTGAGTGATCATGGGTCTGTGATGGGGGCTCCTGAAAGTCTGTCTTGTTTCCCCAGATGTTGGGAGATGAGTTGTTTATCTGATCTTTTCAGTCTTGTAAAGCCACCCATAGCACTCCAGGCTATATTATTTTTCTGGCATGTTCTATTATATTGGAAATGTTGGTTATTAAGGATAAAAACAGCTAGGCTTTTTCAAACATAAAAATTATTTTAAAATCAGGTCCTTTTTTTGATACCCCACCATTCAGATTGCATGCAGCTTTTTATTCTCATCTAGATATATTAGATATTGCCATCATTTTAGTATTTCTCTTTGTACAATTATTTTTCAAAGACTGTAGCCTTGTGAAATGCTTTCTAAAAAAACAACTGAATAAAGGTCATCCAAAATGTCCTGTACATTCAATTAAATGGCTTTTTATGTCTTTTCTATTAATATGTTCTCTCCGTCCTGAAAAACCATCATATAAATCAGTGCTTCATCCAGCTGAAATAAGCGTGTGCCTTGGGACACAGTTTCCAAGTAGTCCCTCTATGTACATTCCAGTCTTGATTTATTCCAGGTTTACCTCAGCTTTGCTTGAGCTGATTGGGAGCAGGTTTAAGTTAAAGTGGACAAAGGCACTCTTAAGGAGGAGTATCACAAAGTATCATGTTAGAAGCCAGAGTGGATGCACAATCTGTGTGCAGAAGTCTTCTTTGTTAAGAAGACATCTTTGACATATCTTTTATTTAGCCCCTCTCCCTACTGCCATGTTTGTTTTATTTAACTGTCCTATGTCTATGGCAGAATTTATGTGACTAGATCCTCAAATTTCAGAGGAAGCTACAGCATAGTAAAATTTTTTTGTCTTTTAGTGGCAATGAAACTTGTAAGAGGAGAGTTCTCCTCAATGTAAAGGGTGTGCAGGATAGCATCTTTATCCCTCAGCATCAGCTGAAGTGGGCATGGGGGCTTGAGCATTGGGACTCATCCAGCACTGATCAGAGGACAAAGTCCTTTTGAGATGGAGATTCCAGCTGTGTTGGCACTCACTTCTCTCACACCTCAGTGGTGTTTTCTACACTGGGGTAGAGTGACAACACAGTGAGCCCAGAGCATATTGGCTGCTCCCCTATCTTTAGGCACTTCATTTCCCTGGTGGGAGAGAGGCCCTTCCTGCTGGGAAGGAAGTGTAATGTGTCATCTGCTGTTTGCTGAAAGGGGCTGCTGCTCATACTGGGCCATCCTATCTGTAAACAGAAACATGAGATGTAATATCAATCACACAAAAAATGAAGTCTGAATTTCATAAACAATGAAAAAGCAAAAGTGGGGCAGAGAGGGGAGGGCTCAATGCAAATTTTCTTGTTCTTAGTTGGCAGAAGTAATATCAGCATTTGTATTAGAACCTGCACCACTGTTTGCTGTCAGAGGTTTCACTTGCAGGAGATAAATTTCATAGCAGTGTGGTAAAGCATGAGTCTCAGCATCACCATGTCCATGAGAAAATTAGGCTTTACTGACGGAGACATCAGAAGGTCCTGGTGGCTTGTGCAGTGAATTTGCTGGATGGGAGATTCTTCAGTGCCTTATTGCTTTAGATACAGCATTAAGTATCTTTTTCCTTGTATTAAGTATATTTTTCCTTGTGGGAAATCCAATACTTGTAAGAAGGAGCTACCTGTAAGGTTCACTCAACGTTTTTTAAGGAAAACAAAATATCTTGCTGTGAATGCTGAGTTTTTCTTTGGGAAAAACAAAGAGAAAAAAGTTGGTTTTCACTTCTTAAGTGCTCATTTCTCTCCATTTTGCCTGTGGAAAGATAAAGAACTTAGAAAAACCCTCCAAAGCAGGTAGAAAACTGGCAGTAGTTGGGCAATGCCGAACAAAATTTGCAAAAGTAGCAGTAACATAAAATGTGTCCTTTGTTTTTGAACTCCATCTCCATTCCCAGTAGGTGCTGAATTATCATGTCTTCAACATTATTAATTTTTTTTAAGAAGAATTTTCCATTTATTTTGATGGTATTGTGAAGCAGGCAGTCCCAGGGCTGAAAGGGCAGGCTTCTAACCCAGGTCTAGTGCAGGGATGTGTGCTTTGCAACTCCCTGCTCCTTTGGGTTAAAAAGTCTGTGAAAACAACTATCAGAAAATTAGCCTAGCTTCCTGCCAGGGTTGGATTTTTGAACTAGTTACACAGTATCTGCAATTTATTATCAGTCTTCTGTGTTCTTTTGGATATTTCCCAGAGATTATATGTTACAACTAGGTCAAAAATATGCATGGGTAATTTAATATTCACTTTGAAACTGCCAAGTATCTTAACTGGTCTGTCCAGAACAGCAATCTGAAGTTAGAGGCCAGTACCTCACCCTTGGAAGGAAGAGGGAGAAATAAATTGGTAATGGATGGTCAGAAAACAGCCCGGCACCTGGCAAGTTTCTCATTAACCCCTATTACAAAATGCATTGAGGATGCTACAATAAAGTCTTCTTTTCTTTTTTCCCTTCGATTCATATGGAAGAGCTTATTGTACAATATTATTGTGAACATTCTCCTTATTCATGTGTATTTGAATCATATTACGTGGTTGACATCAGTGGTATGTTCTGGTCATGTTTTCTGTAGGCTGATTAATGCTAGGAAATGATTAGGCAGATATTAGTTACATTTAATAGCAAACATTTTTCTCAGAATCCAATTGTGTATGTATGGTGCCAAATGCATATTGGGTCACAATTTTAAGCAGTCCTCACTGCACTACATTAGTCTACAAAAACAGTCTCTGCTTGGAAAAATTGCCCACTAAGCTGTACCAGGAAATGGACCTCTGATGATTTTAGGCATACCTTTTTGAAGGTCAGAGGACTGTTAGTTGCAGAAGCAACAGTTATGAAACCTCTCCTTTATTAGCAAAATTAAAATTGTCTTTCTTTATGGTACTGTGTTCAGCCTCCTTACAACAGCTGGTTTTGAGTTTGAAATGGACCTCTCAGAAACCTTCCCCCCACACACCCTGCAGACAGAAGAGCTATAAGGAGGAAGACTGGCTTTCTTGGTTTAAATTCCTTTTTTAATACTTTATTACTATGATAAATGTTGTTTTCCTTTCTGCAGACTTACCAAATCAGTGCAGTTGGGCTAGGTTTGCAGACAGAACTGCATTCAGAGACCTTGAGAACAAGAGCAGCGCATGCCTTTAGAATGTTTCTGGAAATGGATAGTGAGCCTTGAGATGCTCCAGCAATCAGTGAAAGTGTGTTGACTGATTCAAAAGCAATTTGACTAAACTTTGAAAAGCATGACACACAGATCATGATGGCCAGTGCATAACAGCCTTTTAATTATTTGAACATTACCCACCAGTTTGAACAAAACTGGAGAATATGGATCACTCTGTTTATTTGGATAATGAAATCCTTCTGCTACCCCTTTCCCTTAGGACCACTAGTGTTTGGGTGAAAGTCCACCAATAGAGTGCCTGAATGGAAACAATCCTGCAGACCTCAGTATTTACTCTATTTTTTGCAGTTCTCAGATCCTCCTCCTGCATTTTCAAAGCTCATTTCTGACTTGTCCTTATATCAGACAAACCAGCAGCTTGGTGTTCCATTTAAAACATGCTTTAAATGAATCTTCTTTTAAAAATTAAAGCAACCCCTGTGGCTTTCCTTGCTGGGTGAAGAGGTGTGTCTCCATGGTGTGGAGACCCACTGGTGTGTGCTACCAGCTGCTCCCCAGCAAAGGTTTCAGATGGAAAAGGCAGTAGCTTTCTACTTCTATGCCAATGGCCAGACTATGGCAGCAGCGCTTTCGCAGGGAAAGGCTGAGCAGCTGAGCCTGACATCTGCTTAGGCTAAGAGCTGGCTTCAGGCATGGGGATATGGCTGAGAAGAAGGAAAAGAGAGATACAGGTCTCCCAGTCTAACCAGCTAACACAAATCCTAGCTGACTGGAAAATCAGATTTATCAGATTTTGGAGGCCAAGTTACCTTCCTGCAGAGCAGCAGATGCCAAACTGAAAAGAGCACATATTGCCAGCCCTGGCTTAAATTTATAAATTAAAAATTTTGTCCCAGAGCACTCTATATGCATGTTTTCAGTAGCTTCCCACTCTAAAACAGAGTTAATACTTACCACACAGTAATAGGATTACAAATAGTTTGGGTTGAAGGGGACCACTAAAGGACAGTTAGTCTGATCCACCTGCAATGGGCAGGGACCTCTTCAATGAGACTGTGCTGTTCAGAGCCCTGTCCAATCTGACCTTGAATGTTTCCAGAGATGGAGCATCTACCACCTGTCTGGACAACCTGCTCCAGTGTTTCAACACTCTAAGAACTTCTTCCTTACATCTAGTCTTCTGTTAGTTTAAAACCACTACCCCTTTTCCTATCACTACAATACCTAATAAAATATTTGTCCTGCCCCTCCTTGTAAGTTCCTGCTAAGTATTGAAAAGCCTATATAAGGTCTCCCTGGAGTCTTCTCCAGGCTTAACAACCCCAAATTTCTCAGCTTTTCCTCACAGAAGAAATGTCAAAGAAATATTTTTTATTGCCTTTCACTGATTAATTCAGACAGAGAACTTCAGACAGGACAACTCCTGTGCATCTTTACAACAGAGCATTCAGCAAAGGGTCTTCACCAACAAATAGATTGAACTGTTCTCTTAAAGGAAAAAAAATCCCCCTAAATAACATAATTACAAAAGAAATTTTTCAATTAAACTTTTCATTTCCTTTCTGTGTAGCCATAGGCCAAGATGAACTGACATGCATATGTATCTGCTGTACCTAAAGACAGACAGAAAAGGCCTTGGAGGTTTTGAAACAGTCATAATCCTCCAGGAAAAGAACAACAAAAAAGGAAAAATTCTAGGAGTACAAAACTCATAGAACTTCAGTATCAGAGGTTATTATTTTTCCTATCTCCTCATATCTTTCAAACATAGAGTTCAGGACTAAAAACATCTTTCACAGATGCAAAGTTTTCTAGTAAATTTTGCCTGAAAATGTTTTGACAATATTTGTAGTTTCTAGATAAGCAGATATAAAATATAATTTTCCCACTTTTAAGGAAAGCTTATTAAGTAATTAAATTTCAAGAGGGAAGAGTGATACACAGAAAACCATTTAAAAATGCAAACTTTAGATAAACACCTAAACAAAGCATTTCTATGAAGTCAAAAAATTAAATTACAGGACGTTAATATTAAACATATACTCCTTAATACAGAGTTTTCTGAGCCAAAACAATGAAATTAATCCTATCTATAGTTTCCTGAGTGCTTTGCAGTGTATGATTATGTATTTTTACCCTTCTATCAAAATCCCTCTTCCTCTCCTTCTGTTTAATGGAAAAAAAAGAAAACTCATTTTGCAGTTGGAAAAGTAGTGCAGAGAGAGTATGGGCAAGAAGTCCCAAATCCAAGGGAGCTGGCAGAAGCCAGCACCATCTCCCTGCTAGACCTTTGACCGTATTTGCCACCGCAGAAGTTTAGCTCTTCGCCAGGTTTGTTTTGATCTCTGTGAAACCTTAGGCAGCACAGTTAGCATGGATAATACGCTCTGCACGGTCGGCATCCCTAGTTGCAAGTTCATCCTGCATTTCTGCCTTGCTTTCACAGGGCAAACAATAACTGATGCAGGTGACTCCTGGTCCCTTCACATCCAGCCCCAAAATCTAGAGACTGGAAAAGTGCAAGGGAACAATTTGTAATTGATTCTGCCTTTTCCTGTTTCTCACAGTGGATCAAAGCCTGTGTGCTTGCTGCAGTGAGATCCGTTATGGAAACCTGTGGGATGGTCACATAAGGGCTTCAGGTGCCTAAAAGCAACCTTCTGCCTTCATGTGGCAGCTCAGAAAATTAAGTTGAGGGCGAAATTCAGGTGGCTGTAAGCACAGATTGTGATGAATTAGAAGTCTCTTGCTCCAAATGAGTTATGAATGTGGTACCATAAACATGATTCTAAGTGTTGCAAATAGTATCATAAAGTGCCACCACACTCTCTGCTCAACACCAGCTCATTAAGTATCCCAGAGAAGCCTAAAACTCCTGCTTGGTTTGGTCCATGTTTTTGTATAAAATCTTTAAAGACAATGTATAGCTTCTAAATATGTATGAGGATCTCATACAAGTGAAAGGTTGTGTGTGTGTATTGGTTGGATATCCTGTGGCCTGAGTTATCAAAAAGGTAAGTCCATGAAATTCTCTTTGTGTGTATATGTTAAAACCAGAAAATGTTCTAAACACTTTTTTTATAAGTTACATCTACATATAAATTTATACCTGTAATTATATTTTTTAAAAATTGTGTTCTATGTTTGAACTAAATGTGACTGTCTTGCACCAAAAAAGTCAGACTTTTTAAAGTGGACATTTGACACAGGCATCATTCACTAGAAATGAGATGTGGACTAGCCCAGTGGAAACCATCTTCATGGAGATGTATGTTCATGCTCTGACTAAAACTCCTTATAAGATCTAAAGAGGTGGTATAGTATTTGAAGTCCCCAGAAAAAATCCTATCTGAGATAAGTAGAAAAGTTCCAGCAGAAAAGAAATTAGATTAGAAGCCTCTCTGAGTTGCATTTTTGACTTTTCTCTGTTCTTAAGAAGGGGTTGGGTATGAAAATCAGGCAAGCATAAAGAACAGGGATCTTGTGGAAAATGTGATGCTGTCATCCAAGGGATTGGGATGACTGCTGAGCTTTGACCACAGCATGGGGTGAGTTCTGAGTCATGGGGCTGTGTCCAGGCTTTGCAGGCTGTCCTGATGCTGCATCTTACCATATCTGTGCCTGACAAGCTCTGTGAAAGATGCTGCTGCCAGGGAACCTGGCTAGGCAGAGAGAGAAAGGGGGGAGAAGCAGCAGCTTTATTTTTTTTGCCTGTACTGGAATCTCATCTACCAGCTGTGCTTTTGACCAAGGGACAGTTTACCTCATCTCCACTCTTCTGTCCTTTGGACAGAAAAAGTGGCTGTGGTATCTGTGAAAATGTGTGTTGGTCAGTGCCAAGAGTTTTGCATGTTTCAGAGCACAGTCCAGCTTTTAGGCAGGATTCAAAGATGAGAAGATTGTTCTCATGAAGTTTAAGTAAACACTCATGTTGCCATGAGTGTTTACTTAAAGATGTTGTTGGGCAGAAAGGAAAACATGAGGGGAAGAGAAAAATTTTGGTTCAAAAACAGCCTCCTGGCAGTAGAAGTCAGCAAGTGAGAGGTGAGTGATATGTGGAGCAGGGCACAATGGGCTTTAAAGCTGAGATGAGACACTTACTGGACTTGACAGGTAAGGACTGGCTCATGGCTTTACAAAAATAAGCAGCTTCCCAAGATCTTCACAGCACTGTCATGAGTGTTGAAAGTGGGATGTGTCTTTGTTTGGCAGTGCTGCAGAAATAGGTGTTGCTGTCCTCAAAGTGAGGACAAGCAAATGGTGTAGTTCACTCATGCTGTAGGTGCCTGGCTGGCATGAGTCTCTTAGGCAGGCTGTGAGATGTTGAAGTCCTCCGTGCACATGGGCTGAGCAGTTTTTCCAGGCTGAAGGTGGTCTCACATACACAAGACCTCGAGTAGTAGTAGAGCTGCTCTGGATGGCAACCCTAGACACATTGGGGAGGGAGAGGACTTGAGAGGATGAGTAAGCACTCAAATGCCCAGATTAAGCTTCGGATAACTGTTGTTTATCACAGCAGGTATCACAGAGAGGTTGGCTATGAGTTGTATTTTAAGGGACATAATCTTGTCAGGGCCCTAAAACAGGTTTGAGCAAAAGGACAGAGATTTGAACTGCCATAAGACTATTCCCAAACCTCAAATAAAAGCAATTTTGTTGTTTCTTACACCTTTCCAATTCCTTGGTTTTTTGAGACTTGAAACAGAATTGTCAAAAGATAGTTTTTTTGTCAAAGCATTTTCATAAGAGATAAAATCAGAAAAACTACCAAAATTAACTTTGTTTATATTCTTGGTATTCTATTCCAGGTTGATTTCAAGACCAGAAAGTGATCTTAATCTTGACACTTTTATACCTTCCTTACGAATATCTGGACTTATTGAACTTGGCTCAACTTTATTTTGTCTCCTTTAGTTATATTTCCTGTTATACAATTGAAAAATCCACAGAAATATTTAAAACTCCAGAAAAACAAGCTTATCGAGAAAGTTACCAGGAACAAAATGCATTTGATTAGATGTGATTAAAGAGGAGGAGGTATGATGAGGAATGTCTTCTAGGCATGCTGTACCCTCATAACGAAAGGGAAATATCTGTGTTGAAAACCCAGTATATAATTAGAAGTACTGGGGTCCCATTACTGAGCTAAGGCTCCAGCTGTGGCTCCTGGATTCCACTCTGGTTCAAAAAGTGTTTACTTGCGGTTTGCAGAGAATTGGCAGAATATTCCTGTGACTCCTTTGTTTCCATGTTTTCTATTTCTTGCCTGGGGAGAGCAGCCGGAAATCTTTTTATGTGTTCATAATAAACTGCAGCTACAGAGGAAGATCAGCTAGATCATCACTTGCTGCTAGTTGTACTCATCAGCACTTCCCATGTCCCTAATATTGGGTAATTTCATAAGGAAAAGGAGACAGGAGTGAGATAGAATGTTGTAATGAGCAGATAGAAAAAGGAGCTTGATCAACAAAGTGGACATTATTATGAACTGGAGAAAAGTAGTGAGTGCAGTGAAGAGAAGGGAGCAGAAGAAGGCCTGGGGACTGCAACATGGGAAGGTGTTGGAGTAACTGAGTTATCTCCCAAGCGTGTTTATCAGCAGGCCAAAGCACATGGCTTTTTTTGTGTTGTTTCCAGTGTATCCTGCATAAGTAGGAGGTCCACAACAACTCAAAAGTTTCAATAGTGCAGCTATGCAATTTGATAAATAGCAGTAAAGTGGATGCAGGTGTTTTTGCAGTCCTTTAGACTTGCAGCAAAGTATTTCATATGGTCAAATGAAACAGTCATATTTACAGCATCAATATAGTAAGGCAGGAATACAACTTCACCCTTTTTTCTGTAAAGCAAGGAAAGAAAAGAAAGAAATTTTGCAGTAATAGGACAGAGGCCTTCAGCACATATCCCAGAAAGCATGACAGTCTTAAATTTTCAGGCATATTTTTTGTAAGAACATGGGATAATTTAAAATGCCTTTAGGAATCAAAGGGCAGGTTGTATTGATGTTGTAGACACAGCCATATTCAGAATATTAATATGCAGAAGAGTATATTAAAACAAGTATGATTTTACTTTTGAGATTTCAAATGGTACCCAACTGTAAATAAAGAGTAGTCAGAGTAGGAATTATTGGAAGACCAAAACTGTCAGGCAAAGTAGTGGAGATGCAGAGATAATACAAGTTTAGTGAAGAACAGAAAAATAAAAGGTAAATGAGATGCTACTTACAGTCTGTTAATTACCCATGGTGAAGAATACATTTGAAATTACACATTGGAAAATTGTAATGAACTATGAAAAATAAATGATACTCAAAATTTTCCCTGAAATTATCTCTCATTTTAAACATATCAACCCCATCTCCATCTAGTAGCTTTTACATATTACGTTACTTGAGAATTGGACTTGTTAATATGACTTGATTATTTCCTCATTCTATAACTTGTTTTTTTCCTATTTTCCTGTTGGTGAGATGAATGCTGAAAAATATGGTGTAGTAATATTTTTGATTCTTCTAATCTGACAGTGCTCATGTCTATCCCTGTGTGCAAGTATGTGCAGGGGTTTACATCTCCATACATGTGTATAAATGTACAATACTACTGTTCTGAAGCAACCAACCACAGTACAACTGTGGTATAAGTGTCTTGAAAAAAAGAGCTGTGGAAAGTTTTTAATGTGAGGAGTGTAATAGATGAGCCATATGGGTTTTGAACTGCAGACAGGGAGATGTTTAGATCTGCAAAAAACCTAATTTGTCAGACTTTATCCAATTATCTCCTTGGATGCAGAAAGTTCTTCTGAAAGTTCTCTCTTAAGATCACTAAGTTATTGCCTAATCATGCGGTACCCAGTATCCATAAGCATCAAGGCTGATAGCTATAAATTTTCCCATTGTCCTAACAACTACATCCAGGCATAAGCTCACGAATTTCATCTCAGTTTTAATTTAGATATATAGAATCCCAAAACATTTTGAAATACCCTACTTACCCAAAATCCCCTGGCACCTCACTTTTCAGTGGAAGCTTTCCTATATGCCTCATGTTTTGTGTCTTTGATTCTCATGTACCCCAAATCTAACAAAGCAAAGAAATTTAAATCTGAACGGATATCCAAGTCTGTTTTAACAAAGAAACAGGTATCTTTGGAAACAGGAGAGCTCAGTACAGAAGATGATTCCAGGGCACACCAAAATTGCATCAAAAGGATTATCATTCTTGTGAAAAAGGCTTACAGAGTTACTCAAGGGGAAAACAGGCAAGTGGTAGGGGGAGGCGTGCATAGAGAAGAGGGTATGTGACTTGCTGAATTCTTTAATCACAGAATAACAGGATTCTGAATTGGAGGCAACCCACAAAGATCATCACAAGCTGAGTTCTGGTCCTATATAGGACACCCCAAGGGTGCACCATGTGCAGGTGAGAGCATTGTCCAAACACTTCTTAAACCCTGATGAGGCTGATGTTGTGACATCTTTCTGGGGAGCTTGCTCCAGTGTCCAACCACCTTCTGGATGTTTTTCTAATATGCAACTTAAGTCTCCCATGACAAAACTTCTGGCAATTCCCTTGGATCTTGTCACTGGTCATCACAAAGAAGACATTCATCAGTGTCTGCACCTTTGCTACCCCATGTGAGGAAGATGTAACTACAATGAGGTCTTCCCTCATTCTCCCCTTCTCCAGACTGAACAGACCAGGTGCCCTCAGCCACTCCTTACACAGCTTCTCCTTAAGGTCCTTTTTTTTCATCTTCATGCCCTCCACTGGACACCCTCTAGTACATTCTTCTAACATTGTGGCCCCCAGAACTGGCCCCAGCACTGGAGGTGAGGGAGCCCCAGGCAGAGCAGAGCAGGACAATCCCCTCCCTTGCCTGGCTGGCCGTGCTGTCCTTGATGTCCCCAGGACACAGCTGGTCCTGCTGACTGCCAGGGCACTTCTGGCTCATGTTCAACTTTCTGGTGACTGGGATATCCAGCTTCCTTTCCATGGTGCTGCTCTCCAGCCTCTCATTCCCATCTGTGCTGGTTTTGACCTTAGTTGGTATTGGAAAAGAAGGAAGTAAAACATCCCCGGAAATGGTTCTCCTGAGAGAGACGCTTGGGAGTTTCAGAGATAGCCAGTGACTGTCCAGTTCTGAGAACTGACAGCTTTATAAGCCATTCAGAGTCGGGTTCCACCCCCGTGAATACCATTGTGAAGCCCGGGAAACTCTGAACTCGCTCTCTTTGGTTTCCGGCAGCTGAAGGTGACAGAGCTGTGAGTGGGGGGAGGCCCGGCCTGAGCCAGGCTGGGCC
>VWYI01037248.1:39756-59252 GCA_013399455.1 Anthoscopus minutus | reverse complement strand
AACTGTTAGTTTGAAGCATGAAGGAATATTGGCCCCTGGGAGTGATGTTGGTTGACTTAGCAAAACCATTTGAAACTGAAAGCTATTCTCATTTTATTACAGCTCTTGAGCAGAAGGGTGTGAAAATCATAACATTATATGAAGATATATGAGAACATCAGTACTATATTGACCTGATGAACAAGCAGTTGGATGCTGTTGGGATTTGGATTGGTACAAAACAAGGTGATCAGATGCCTCCAATTTTGGTTAATTCATCTATTCCTGTTCATCTATACAGCTGTAACTGTATAACTTGGATGAGGAATGATGTGGGTTTCAATATTGCTTGAAAAATAACTGTGATCTTTGCACTCAACTTGCTTCTGTTGAGTGGATCCTAGTTAGGAATGCTGAAAAGATACTAAAATTGGGGATGCTGTCTGTGAACTAACTGGCCTTAAGACATAAAAGGAGACAGAATTTACATCAAGACCACTAAAAACTCACATGATCAATTACTGTCCAACAGGGGCAGTTAACAACACCCCCTCAGTTACTGAACGTGTTAGCCCTGACAAGTACCTGGACTTATTCCAGTATGTACCCTGAAAAGTACATATTTAACCATAGGCTGGAATACCAAACCCAGAACTACTGGGAAAGATAAAGGGATGGTTGCAGCAGATTGGAAAGGCTAAATTTGAGAGATTTTATACAGTTGACATCCTGAAAAGATACACTATTCTGTGATTACATCAGTTTGATCTGCCAGGTAAAGCATAACCCATGTTCCTGGAAACCCTGGACTTGCAATTTGACCTGCTGTCAAGGAAAGGTTGCATCNTTATATATATAAAATTATATAAATTTATATTATATAAAATTTATAGTATTTCCTTTAGTAGCACGTGGGAAGTGGTATGAAGGAAACAATTAATTAGATGGACTAGGACTCTGTACAGTTCCTGACAGGAAAAGGTGGTTTCTGTCATCATGCACTTTTTTCTTCATTAGACATTGTACAGATGTTNAGCACAGCATGACTAGCACACCAGACTGGTCTCAGGACTGATCCCTAGTGTGGCCAGCTTTAAGACTGCACAGAATTGTGCTGTCTTTGGATGAGACATCAAGAGCAGTTGTTGAGCAGGAGGCCATTGAGGAAGAGCGGGAAAGGCTGTGAGTTGCAGCAGGAGGTGATAAAGATTTGATCTTTTAGATATTTTCAAATTTCATCAGTTTGAAATACAAAAAAAGTCATAGAGGAATTAGGTGGTGAGGAAGCAGACTTGGAATGGGAGATAGCCACTGCAAAGGCATTTCTTCTGAAATCCTGTAACTGGAAAAAACAAGAATTCATAATTTGGACCTAGTTTATATCCCAAGACTGTGAAATTTTCAGCTTTGAGAAGGATATCAATAACAGCTGGATTGAACATTAGAGGAATTCCCTATAGAACGCTCATTACAGAGGAACAGCTGCGAGCTAATGCCTACCCAGCCAGAGAGTTTCTGATTAAGGATAGGCAACAGACTCAAATTAAATAATGTAGACTCTGTCAGGTGGAGAATGAGAGCTGTGCACATATCATATCATTGCATGGTGCCCTGTGGTACAAGATGCTAAGATTAAGAGACATAATGAACTGTGTGGCATCTAGGTGAATGAAACTTAAGAAAAAAAAGGTGGTATTGCAGGAATCAATGTTAAAAAATTAATAAAATGAATTATGTAAAGTAGATATGGTATTTGTTAAGGAAAAACAGGCCTTTGTGGTAGATATCATAGTTAGATATGAGATTAAATCAACATATTTGGGAGACAGAACAACAGAAAAAGTAAAGAAATATCAACATCTTAAAATTCAAGAACTGACCAAGGGNGGATTGGTTTAAGATCTTTATGAATTGTAGTTGTATGTACTAATGAATTGTATATAAACTTATCCCTTTTCATCTATTGTTGGAAGAGAAATATCACTGTGTATGCTGCAAACCAATTTTCTATTTTTATAAGGTTAGAAAGAGGAGGGTATTGGTAGTATGCGGAGACAACAGTGGACTTGGAATCGTGATGTGTCATCCATCCTGCCAGAAAACAATTACTGATTTTTACTTATGTGGCTGAGATGTCTTCCTTTACGTAGAGAAGTGACATGTATAACTATACATAATTTGGTAAATACCTTGCAAGGAGGGCTTGTATCTGACTTGGAAAATGACACTTTCCCTCCCTCACACTCTTCATTCTGGCCATGCTCACAAAACACCTTTTGGCAATGAGGCTTTTGGGGCTACCATTGCTCACTCTTCCCCAGTCACATGAGCAGTGTGGTCCCTTCAGTTCAAGGGACGCTCCCAGGCTCAACCTCCCCACCTGGGTTATGTGTGAACTAGGGACAGAATTTTTCTTCCTGTCCTCAGGAAGGACAATTTGGTGTGCCTGTTATTGCTGACCTTATCAGTCCATTATATTAAGCATCAGAGTTTCTGCTCTGGTTTCACTTAGTTTGAAGCCATGGTGACTAAGTCTTGTTCTTGCAGGCTGCTGTAAAACAATGTAATAGCCATATTTACAATGGGATGCATGGGGCTTTACCTGCACAGTGCCCATTAATTTCAGCAGAACAGTCAAGGTTTTGTTCTCTTGCCATAATATGTCTTATTTAAGGCACACTTAGTGATGATGACTTTTATTAGACTTGTGCATTATGTGTTTACTTTCTGTAATATCCTGTTGCATTTTCTATGAAAGCATCACAAAGATAAAGTTGCAATATGAGCTTGCTTAATGAGGTACTTCTTGAGTATAAATTCATAACAGTCTTGAAGTACTAAAGAATACTTTTAGACTGGTGAAATTTCTGTTTCAAAGGGAATCTCTCATTGTCTGAGGTTTAGTCATAGAATCCTAGAACTGGAAAGCACCCACAAGCATCATCCACATCCAGCTCCCAGTTCTGGTTTCTACTGCTTCCTTGAAGTTTGATTCTAAAACTACCAGCACAGGTTACTATTGTATGGCTATGGAACCTAAAACAAGATTTAGTTGAGTCTTGTTATCCTTCACCAACAGTGCATAGGGAAGATTTTCAAGTACTTGACTGTTGTCTCATTTGCATGTTTAAGCTACTTTTTCAGAGCAAGAAAAATAATAAAGAAATTACCCAGCACTACAGAACATTGCTTCTGTCTGATTTAGTGGTTCTATTACCATTGTGATTCATGGCTAATTCATACAAATGAAATTAGATTATATATTACTATTAGGAGATTAACATTTCATGAATTTAATAAATGCTTTCATGGCTCTCTGAAATCTAATTCCCTGGCCTAAAATGTCACCGATGTCTGCTTGTTTTAGGCAAACCAACTTAATTCAGTTTAGTAGTGCTGGGAGAATGTTATCCGAGATTAGTTTTGAGTGGAGTCACTGCCCTTTTCTTCCACCATCTGTCCCCCCTCTATTTAAATCTAAAATGCTATAACATTAGAATGATGCAGAGAAAACACTCTGTTAGCTGACCACATGAAGGAGAGAATGACATACTAGCTTACATCATCAGGATTGGAAATGTCAGATTGCTAAAGCTAAGCCTATTGGATACATATATATAAAAGTTAATTTATGGTATTATGCGTAGGCAGCGATTGTATTCTATTAACTAGAGGATATGATCATTGTGCTGTTCTCCATGGTGTAATATGATTTTCCTAAAGGCCCTCAGCAGTGTTCATTGCAGCCTTGGAACAGGTAATATTAAAGGCTTTATTCAATTGTGGTAAATATAAACAGATAATATTATTTAATCTCTAGCTCAGATTCAGATTTACTCATTTTGTGGATGAAACAAGGATATCTTGCTGCATTTGAGTATAAATCTCATTATTTTTTCTTCCTGTACCAGCTTCTGAAGGATTCTGCAGTATTTGTTCAATTTCAACTAAGACCCACCTTGCACCCACACACAACAGCCTCCCCTTAAGTAATTTGCACAGTAAAATTTTGTGGACTTCTTCATGCCAAACTGCTGCCTCTGCCCAACTTTAGTTTGGTCATGTTTGGAGCAATTGAAGCCATAGCCAAAGCCCAGAAACACAGGGTTTATTTTTGTCCTTTGTTTTTGTCACAGTTAAAATTAATTGTGGGTTAGTTGCAGGGATTTTTCTTGTTTTTTTTTTCCTTTCCCCTCCTGCAACAAGAAGCAATGAGAACTAAGAGGAAGGAGAGGACTTCTTCTCAAGACCCATGCTTTGGTACCTGGAGTGCTTGTGGAGGGTCTGTAAGAGTGGTATGAATTCTGATCAGGTCAAAGAGAAAGATGGGCTGGAGCTGAATCTAGATCAAAAATCTTCTTATTGGTGAACGGTTGCTTAAAAGAAGGCTAGATAAATTATGGGGTTTTAACTTAGAAAAACAGGTAAACCATTATTATTCACATGAAACAAATAGCTTGAATACTAAATGTCAGAAAATAAGTAACTGAGCTCTGAAGGGAATCCAAGGCCCTGAAGAAAATTGGCTGTATTTAAACTGCTCATCGTGGTCAGGCTTAAAGGCCTGGCCGAGCCCCAATGTGCTTTACAACTATTGGTTATGGATGATGGTGCCAAGTCACAGCTCTTTTGCTTTGCTGTGCCTGAGGGCTGCTGGGTCAGTGCCTGCAGCTTGCCCCACACTGCTGTCTCGGAGTTTCTTGCTTCTCCTTAACTCCAAGACCAGAGGTTGTCGCTCGCTCTCCCATCCGACTTCTCTGGCAACAGTGGGAGAAGAAGCAGGATCAGCAGGCCCTAAAACTGCCTGACCTTGCTAGGAGATCATAATTCTGCATACATTTCCTTTTGTTCTGCATTTACGAATATGATCTCCCTGCGCCATTATACAAGACAGATCACTTTCTTCAGTTGAAAGGAAGAAGTTTCTGTGACAATTCCTTCCACAAAGATTTCTCAGCCTTTTAGGTAGTGTACATTTCCCTTACCTGCAGTTTTCCATGTTTCCAGTGTATTTGTAGTATTTCAAGAATCCCTTTCCAAGTGGGTATCAATCTCTAATTGATATCTGAGCTACTCCTCACTCATTCTCAAAATCCATTCCCTGAATCATCTTTATTACAGTGCCTAAAAGACATATATGATGCATGGTTAATTGGCAGCTGGGGATCACTTATTATTATTGATTTACTTTTAAATTACTCTGGAAAGATGAGGAACAATAAACCTGAGCATGTAACCCACTTTCATAATGGTATATTGTTGCTGTTATCCTCATGTCCATAAATTCATATCTTCATTTTGCCTAAAATCACGAACTTGTTTTTGTTCTGAGACAGCCATCTGCCAACAGGCAGTGCTTTCCGGTGTCATTCAACAGCAAATGCAACATTCCCCTGATACTCCTTAAAGAAAAAGTTTGGATTCTTACTGAGGTTTAGCTTGCAATATTTTGGAACAGACAAAATGAAACATCAGATAGTAGATTTTTTTTAACCTACAATCCTATTTGAAATGAAAATTTGAGTTCTAACAATGTTCTTGCTAAGCCATCACAAGTTTTCATGTTTATTTTTACTGTTTTTTTCAGTAAAAAAACAGTTGGACACTTTTTGATTGGTTATTGATAAAAGTCTTAAAGAACTTATGCTTTCCATATATTAGTGAGAGAATATAACTTAAAAGTATTTATTAATGCAATTATATCAATACTGAATTATATCCAAAGATAATTTGGAAAATTCTAAACACTCTGAGCTTTCAGGCTTTGTGATTAGTGACTTTGTGATTAATCAAGGTGCATGCCTGTGTGCTGACTTGCTTGCCTAAGGACCTTAATTGGAAGCTTTGCTAAGCTCAACAAACAAAATTCAAGAAGGAAGGGAAGTTTGTGGCAAAAATCCCAAGCAAGTCTTCCTAAAATCCTCTTGTGGGAAATCTTGAAAAGAAGAAGCAAAAGTACTAACAGCAGCTTGTAACCAATCCTGGGGCCTCCCTGCTCTTTTCTACCACTACAGGCACTTTGGTCCCTAATGCTGCCCCAGCACTTGAGAGGCCAGGAAATTCTGAACTGATGCATTTATGAATCCCTGACAATCTTAAGAATAATTTTTTATCTTAATTTCATTTTTGTTGCTTGCATTTTACTAGGAGAGATATCCCAACTTTAACTTTAGGCCATCGGTGCATTTGAGAGCTTTGTGAGCTCCTGTAAAACACATATTTGTAAAAGAATAAAAAAGACAAGTTTTGCAAATGGAAATAATTCTGAAAACACGGCCTCAGATACCTTAACTTTTGGGGTCTCTATTGGAGCTTCTAGGAGCCTTAGACCAACAAAATATAAACCTGCACTTACCAAAAAGCAGCTTTCCCAGAAGGAAGCTCAAGTAGCCTGAGATTGCAGACTAGATAACTCTTCTTCACTGCTACATGAATGCACTTTAAATTACTCTAGCTTCAACTGGACATTCTGTAAATTGATTGTTACTTTCTAGAATTCACAAATTATTTCTTGAAGAAATGTTGATTTAATAATTTCTGTGATTGACTTTTGATTCTTTGCTGAGGTTAGACCCTTGATTTGATTTTAAATTTGGCAGTAACTTTGTTTGATTGTTAATTTAAGTTAGAAATAATTATGTTAGAAATAATATGGCAACATTTTCATATTTTTATTGATTTTTTTGTTGTAATTTGTTGTCAATTATTTTAATAACATTCTTTCAAAGAAGTAAAATCAGCTTTCCTTCAGTAAGGAATGTGGATCTTAAATCATCTAAGATTATATTCACTTTTTTAGCTCTTGATTCATAATCATCAGGATAATATAATTTCTCGGTTTATATTGATTTTAATTTGGATATTTTAGCCATATAGATGCTAAAGATCCATACATACTGTTTCATCTAAGCTGGAGTGTATGGAAGAGAATATAAGCACTACCTGGTGATGTGGTTGTACAATAGGTCCATACAGGCCTTATTTGACAGCAGGTGAAAGCATTTCTTCTGCTTCAGTTTTAGGATAGCTTTGATCTTATTAACTAATTTACATCCATCCTTTTTATGTGCTGTTAAATAAGGGTATAAGAGAACCAGCTGCATCCCACTGGTTTGAAGACTTGTATTCATGTATGTTCTCATTAAAAAAAAAGTAGTCTTGTGATGTTATATTGCTTTTGATGAGACAGGTTGGGTTATACTAATGGACTTCTGTTTCAGAAACTGCATGGAGGGGTACAAAGGTGCTGCTGAGCAGGCTCATGGAGATTTTCTTTTTGTGATATGCAGTAGAATATCTAAATAAATATTCCTCAATTTTGTTCCAGCTTTTAGATAAGGAGAACAAAATCTGAGGGAACCTTTGTGGGGAGGGGTCAGACTTCTGTGCTTGGAGCAGAGCCTTTGTGTTCATTCGTGGGAGGGATGAGCATTGCAGGGAGAGATCTCAGCTCTCTGCAATTAGTACTACTGGAGTTGGACACCGCCTAAGTTTTGTACCTCATAATTAATTTTCTTGGCTATTGCATCCCTGTTGGCCTCAGACTTGCTTTGCACAAATCAAATTGCAGATTTGAAATTGAAAATTTCAAATTCCAAACTAACAGTTTGGAAGGGGCTTGCTTCATTATGTGCTTGCATTTTGAAAAGGCTTTTCTTCACGAGATGGTAGATGTGACACAGTGACTTAGCTCTTCTTACACATCTCTGGTTCTTAATGAGAATTTTAGATGGATAAAAATGGCATGGAAGAGCTTCCACATCCTCTCCTATTTGTCTTGTCTGTTTTAGGGGAATATCAATATCATAAAAACTGACACCATGGAGGGGTTCAAGCTGCTTAGTGGTATAGGCTTAACATAGAAGACCTGGACTACAACCACAATCTTGCAGCATTCATTCTCTGTTTCTGTGTAAGTACTGCTTACATGGATTCAGTTGCAGCATTGAAGAAATATTTTGGGTATTAAATATCTCTTGCATGTCAAGATTTTGATAATGCTTTAATTTTCCCACCGTAACTAGTAGTTGCTTATTTTCATGACTCTTTCAGTCTGTTGCTCCACTCCATTGGCAGGATGTTAAAACTTACTCAAAAGTGAGAAACAAATTGCACATTCCACTGATTTTAATAAAAACATACCTAATCTATTCCAGGAGAGAACATACCTGGCTTCTTCTAGAAGGTACTCAGTTTCCTTTTATAATCCATTTGGAGTTCTTGTATGAATTAAATTAGAGATTGCTGTCTGTTTTTTGAAAAAAAACCCTGCTTTTCCAAAGTAAGTTTAATATTATTGACTATTTTAAGATTAAATATCTCTTCCAGCTGCCAAAGGATTTTATACTTTTGACCAGAAGTCTTCAGAAAATCTGCTGCAAAAGCTGGGAAAAAGAAAACAAAATGATCTTTAAAAGCCTGTTAATTATTTTTCTGGAGCATGTTTAATCCTACAGCTTACTCTGTCTCAGAGATTTAACCTTATCATTTAGCAACTGCAGGAGACTAATTCTTTTCTAAAACTGTGGAACCATGGAAGAAAGATATGTCTGTATCCATGACTGATCTGCAGTGCTGTTCAGCTGTTAAATGACTCTGCTAAATGTGTGCAGTTCAAGGCAGGGTTACTCCCTGAGAAGAAAGAAATTCAGGAACCAGGGCTGTGTGAATATTTATGTCTGCGGTTTCTTTACACATGCTGCTTAAGACTGACTGTGGCTCAAAAAAAAATGACATCTGCAATACCTGGTTTTTGCAATAGGTCATGTTTATAGATGTGCTAATTTCTTATTCCTCAAAACATTCTAACCTTTGCCACTGTCCTTTGGCAGCTTCTTACTCTCCTTTCTTCAAAAATTAGCTGTGTGAATGTTTTATTGTCTACTTCATTATTATAATACTCAAAGCATTACTTATTTTCCTCTTTCAGCTGGCATTCAGTCTGTTGTTTCCAAGTGACTGCAGGTCAAGTCACCTTTCCTAATTTCTTTCCTTGCAACCAGGTCAGTGTCTCACTTTTCATCTGGTTTGAACTGGATCAGATGGTAGTTGTTGGGGCCGAGAAACTATGGATTTCTGGATGAGAGTTTATGGCTGTTCTGCTACCTCATATCTAGTTTTTATACTTTTTTCTTCTTGTACAATATTTTGGCTGCTGATGGCAGCTTTCTCCAACAGCAAAAAAAAATTATGGAAGATGTACTGGTGATATGGAGGATTTTCTGCATGGTTTTTAGACACACAGGTTGTTTATTATGCCTGGCAGTGTCTGTGCTCTGTGTTTCACAGAATAGTTCTGGTTGCCCTGTAACTGCAGGCTTCCATGGGCCTCACCTGGCTGAGGCATCTCCTCTATGCAATGGCAAGCACTCACCACTGCTGCCTATTTCCAGTCTGTTTTCCTTATTTCTGGGATCAGCCTCACAGTGCCTTGCCCAGGCTCAGGGCCCAGCAGGGCGTTTCTAACCCAGATAAGGTGTTAGGTCAGAGATGCCAGGCTGTGTACCCAGGAGCAAGCAGACCACCTGGGGCCTCACCAGGCAGAGCTCAGGCATCCCAAATATAGCCCTGCAGCTCTTCTTTATAAGCATTGTGCCAGGCCCTCAGACACTTTCTCCTCAGCCTTCTTTCAGTGATTACCTTCCCTAATGCGTCCATCATGATGCATTAAATTGGTTAATTAACTTATCCAGTGAGCATGAACTCAGGCTCCTGCAGCTGGCAACATTTGGCATTCTTTACATACAATGCAACTTTAAATTCTGTCTCTGATTGCTTTCCTCTTACAGTAGCAGACTTATATTGTGTAGCCCTTGTTAGACCTTTGATGAACTATGCATATCTATTAATGCCTACTATCTAGCCACTTATCAGTCATATTCTCAAGTTCCCCACTGCTTCTGTAGCACTGCAAGTATAATTAGATGTAATATTTTTTCAGGTCTGCAGCACATTAAATCTACATAGCTAAGCAAAAATGGTTTAATCTTGAAGCAAGAGTTTTTTCAGATTTTTTCTTACAACATGCTCTACATGTCATCGATTCATTTGGTTAATTAACTAAATTAAACAGTTAATTAATTTTCAACTATAAGATATTACTTGCTATTTTTTAGGAACGAAGAACATTATACAGCTATGGAACAACTCCAAAAAATCTGCACACTTGCCTTTTCTGCTTTTGTGAGATGAAGACCCTGTGATAAAAGTACTTTTGTTACTCTGATACCTAAAATTGTACCAAAAAACCCCAAAACAATCCACCTAAAAGAAATAGATAAACACAAAAATTCTTTTCAACACATACACATATATCTATACATACATGCTGGGGTCTGTGCATGATATACATATATATATTTAGAGAGTGGGGTGTCTGTATCTCCTATTGATCTTGAGAAAGGTTTTATCCACGTGGAATATTTTATTCTATAAAGTGAATGCAGGCAGGAATGTATATCTCAGGTGTTTTCCCGGAGAGGGGGGCATGTGTAGCCCAGTGGCACAAAGTGCTCTGACCTCAGTGCTGGTCAGTCCCTCATGCTGGGTGGGGCTCCCTTGGCTGCACGCTGCTGTAGGGAGTGTCTGGTGAGAATGTAATGCAGTTTCTGGCCTGGAGTGCTGAGGCCTCAGCATCCTTCTTTGCTGCTGACCCAAGATAATTGCATGTTTTAAACTTTGTTTCATAGCATTGAATACTACCCTCTTTCCTCGCACTTCATTTTTATTCATCCACAATACTTTGATATACTTAGTTGGATTTTCTATACATTATTCTTGTAATACACTGAACTTTCTTTTCTTCATTGTCCTACAATTTTCAAAGAGGAATAGTGTGCAGTGGTGCGACAAACTTCTTATTTCTGTGGTTTCTTGGTTCTCTGGTTTAGAGGAGTCTAACTTAACTTTTTTTTGGTCTGGCTTTCAAAATACAGTTAGAAATGGTCTTTTTTTTCCTGAAGAAAGAGCTGAGCTATAAATTAAAATAGCATACATCCTCTTTGATATCCAGGAAATACAATAATATAGCAAACTCAAAGAACTTAAGAAATGTATGGATTTCTGAGTACTCAGACATTTCACAGTTTCACTCCAGTCAAAAATAAATATGCAGGTTATAACCAAAAATTTGCAGAAGGACTATTTGTGCTAACATAAATTAGAAAAGCAGTGAACTGTAGGTACTTAAGAAAAGCCTGGATACTGCAATTCTGAAAGTAGTGCGAATATATAACTACTTCAACTTATTAGTGAACAGTTGAACCTAAGCTATTTTGAAATCATTTTGTCTTGCAGTAATGAAACTGTTGGACCTAAGACCTCCTTTGCAAATGCTCCTATCCACTGCATTGCATTGGCTGTTCAAAATTCTGTTGCTAGGACACGATGCTACCAGAAATTCATCTAATTTCCTTCAGAATGGATATTTTAACATCTAAGAGCATGATTCTTTCTCAAAGATGTGCTCGGGTGGCTCATGTTCCTGTCTTTACTGCTGGATCTCTAAGTTAATGCTTGCTTACATATACAAAGAGAAGAGACCATTATTTCTTCCACCCTTACAATGAAATGTCATAGAATCATAGAAAGGTTTGGATTGGAAGGGAAGTTTGAGTTCAAAAGGATGTTAGAGATTGTCCAGTTCCAACCCCTTGTCATGGTCAGGGTCACCTCCCACTAGACCAGGTTGCTTAGAGCCCCATCTAACCTAGCCTTGTTTCCCTTCCAGGAATGGGGCTCCTACAACTTCTCTGGGCAACCTGTTGCAGTGTTTCACCATCTTCACAGTGAAGATTTTCTTCCTGATATGTAGTCTAAAGCTACCCTCTTTCCATTTAGAGACATCACCTCTATCAGTGTCTTAGGCACTTGTAAGAAGTTCCTCTCCAGCTTTCTTGTAGGCTCTCTATTTTATAAAGTCTCCATGGACCCTTTTCTTTTCCAGGCTGAATGACCCCCTCTTGCTCAGCCTGTCCTCACAAAAGCAGTGCTCCAGCCCTTGGATCATCTTTGTGATCCTCCTCTGGGCTTGCTTCAGCACATTCACATCCTTCTCATGTTGAGGGACCCAGGTAAGATGTTGCTATTTGTTTCAGTTGTGGTTTTCTTTGTAGCTGTGTACAAGGATGTGAATTAAAAATAGTATTAGTTGGAAAACTTCTTTTTGAAACACTGGGAGCAAAATATTGGTAAACATTTGCCTAAAATATGTTTGGGTTTTCCGAAGTGATGATAGTGGTGGGCAGGGTCAGGAGGTGAGATCACAACAAAGTAAGGAAAAGCTAGGATGCAGGTGTTTGTATATTTTTTCTATGAGAATGTAATCCTAGAGCATGGCAAAACAATATACTGAGGTGAAAATTACATAGATTAAAAAAGATCTTGAGATAAAAAATTCTCTCTTACATGAAAACTTGGATGAAAAGGCTGTTTTTTAGGGCTCATCCCAATGCACTGCTGGAAGTCAGACAGAGGTTTTTGCTTGCCCTGATATGTTCAGTGTACTTACAACTGAAACACCTCTATGTGTCTAGTTCCTAGGATCATAAGTTCCCATGTGCAATTTCTTTAAACATAATGAAAAGTAATCTTTTTTTCTTTTTTTTTCCAATGCCTGAATAGCAAATCTTTTTAAGAGTGGTAGTGGAAGGCATGAACATACAGCTACAAACACTTAGGAGCAGGGCTTTACTTCAGACACAGATAACTGACCCCTTGAGGCTTCCTGGTGCTCAAAAAGGGAGAGGAAAAGAAATGATGAAGGTTTGGAGTATGATATATATACTTTGGGCTGCTAGAGAGAAAAGGGTGAGTGTTTGATTTTCCACGTTTACGTGGGGCATATGTAGCTTAGGAGCCACTCTAAGAGGATAAACCTGAAAGAAAACTTTATTCTTAGTGGGTTGGAGAGTGGATTTAGCTGCCTTGAAGATCCCACTGCTTGAGCTGCCTTCTAAGGGCAGTGCTGGATGCCAGCTCTGCACATCATGGATACTGCAGTTAAGGGCAGCTGGCTGAGCAGACTCATGCCTGCACAGAATGTGCATTTAAATGGAAATGGGTTAGGCAGAGTCCCTGCATAGGCTGACTTTCCCAGCATGGGCTTCATTCTTCAGTGGGATGACACCACCCTTGTGTGAGACAAATAATATCCATTAGAGTTAAGTGCTGCTGCTGGGCTGGACTTGTGACCTTCAGCTGTTTGGCAAACTGGATGCAACATTAATCTGTAGCTAGTATTGTTTTGAGGTGTTTTAAATTTCTAAAAATTTTTTTCTTTGTCAGTAGAATTTCTTTTTTTTAATCAATAGAAATTTCCTTTTTTTTGCTGATGGAGGCTCCATTTATCCAGGACATGGTTTCATTCTTCATTTACTTCATTCTGCAGTGTCTGGGTTTTGTCTTCAAAAATTTTTTGTTTGTTTGTTTTTTTAATTCCCAAGGCAGGAATTGCTTTCCCTTTTCAAAAAAATTTGTTATAAAGCAACTTTGTAAAACTCTCTATTATAATATTTATATGAGAGGAACAAAAAATGATATGATGCCATACTAATAAATAGTGTAATGCATATTAGATTCTTCATTTCTTAGAGCCCATGGAAAGAATCTAACTTTGTGTTTGTTACCAGCTAGTGTATATTACAGGAATATTTTTATTAGATTTAAGTCCAGGGGTATAAGATACCATTCTGAATTTTCCATATACAAAGTAGTCATACATAAAGTTTCTGCCTCCCGGGCAGAGAAACCAAGCAGTAAGCATACATCTGTGAGTCACAGAAATAAAATGGACTTGAAGGGCCTTTGATGCGGATTTCATCTCTCATATTTTTTCTATTTCAGCTCCCAGGCTTCTGGTTTTGCAATAACAGAGCTGGAATTATTGTTAGGTGGGCACAAGATGAATGCTAACAATCATCTTCGTCCTGGGATACTTTTTCACACAAACCCTGAGTTGCGTATATGTACTCTTACTAGTTTAAAATAATTGTATTGACCATATGGACTATTACACCAATAAAATCTGTGAGACCACATGATACTTGCTGTGTCCTTTGGCACTTGGAGCATGCTCACCACTGCCTTTTAAATCTCTTTGGAAGCTTATTTATGAGTCTACAAATTCATTTCTCTCTTTGCTAACCGGAGACAAGTATTTTGCACAAGCTGTTAATTTGAACCTCTATGTTAAACTCTGGGGAATTGCTTGGGTATGTTTTTTGAAACAGATTTTTGTCTCCCCTTAAAATGGGATCATTAAACTGTGAAATCGCAGGCTATTCTGACATCCAGGAGTCTTGGGATTTATTTTGTTCCCTTCCAGCAGGCTAGGGGGGTTGGTTTGTTTGGTTTTTAATACGTGCATCCTAAAATCTGGGCTTCTGAGCAAAAATTTTAAAAGGATTGGGATTGCAGCTGAGACACCATAGTGATAAGGGTGGTAAGACACTTCAGGGACATACCCACTCAGCTGCACTGTAACTTGTTCATTTGCCATTTGATCTCAGTCTGTTTGCAGAGGAGGCTTGGGAAAAGGTTTGCAAGACGGGGAAAGCCACTGAACAAGGGCTTCCCTGGGACATAAAGGTTGCAGAGTGGAGGAGGATGTGCTGAAAGCTGCCCCAGGTCAATGGGCAGCAGTGCACAGGTCATCAGCTGTGCACTACTGCCCATGGCAAGAAGGGGCCTCCCCAGTGCCTGGAGCTGGGCTAACCCAGACTGGCAAGTGTCACTGAAGGTGTGGCCACTCCTGAGGCCACTCAGAGCTTTACTCTCCAGAGCTCTGTGATGCCAAGTTCTCACCTCTGCGTGAACTGCAGAAGCCTCTGCAGGTGGTGGACTTTGAGGACAATATTGTCTCCTACTCCTATCATCCTTTAGCTTTCCTCACTGAAAATCACTTACAGGAGCAACTTACCTTGGGAGTTAGGCCACATGTCATCGACATTGGGAAGATTTTGGCTGGGGCAGTTGAGTAAAATGGTCTCTGAGCCAGCAGCTGGACTTCTGAGGGTTTAATTTTGCAGCATAGGGAAATCTTTTTGACTTTCAAGTTTCTGTTTTATCATCTGCTCTGTCGTTTCAGACTGTCTTATTGAAAAAGATGTGAGATCAGCAGCAAAACCTGCTAAGCCAAAGTTGATACTTGTGTTGAAGTATAGGTCAGGCTGTAACATGAAACCAGGGTTTTCCAGACTATATAACATAATTTGCCATTCATATCTTCCATATTAATCTCTCCTGGATAAATGCCTGGTAATTTGCTTGAAAATCCATGTTTAGCAACATTTAGGCTCTATGGGGAAGGGAGAAGGAAGGATCTTTCAACCCAAAGATCTTTTTTCCCCCTAACTGTTTAATTTGAACCCTCATTTGACAAACAGTAAAAAGCTAAACAGGTTTCCTATTAGTGATTAAGGGTAAATGAAATGGTTATTCATGTGATCTGGCTGAGACATTTAAACAGAGAACGGTGTCTTAGATTTTGGAAGCCTTGGCAAGAAAAAATTCTCGAAGCCTCCTTTCACAAGCTCCACCTTCACTTTTGCAGAGCTATTCAAGTAGTGGATCAGCTTTTGGAACTCTAAAAAGCCAACTGAAGGATTTATATTTATATTGCTGTAGAAAAAAATTAGGCTTCCTTTATTTCACTTTGTACAATTCTGAAGAAGAAATAAGATAGATTAAGAGATGTGCTTTGAAGCTGTAACTCAGATGTCTATGTACAGAGTCACAGGCTCCTGGGGGAACAAATTTGGACAAGGAATCACAGGGAGGAAGGCTGTCAAGAGTTTTCCCATCGATTTTCCCAGGGTGCCTCACTGAACTTCATGTCTATAGAAGAAGATTCCCCAAAGGGGCAGAAACATTTTATCAAATACTTTTGAATCTCCAAGGCCCGGTTTGGGTTGTCAAGGAACATTACTGAAACAACAGTGGTGCATTCTCACTTTGAAAAATGCATCCTGCTTTTGCCAAATTTCAACAAGGGCACAGGAGTGCTCATCCTTCAGGTAAAGTTTATAACAATGTTACCAGGCTTTTACCCCAAACAGCAAGAATAGCACAGCAAGGCCAAAACAGAATTCAGGTACCTGCAGTTGCTTCCCAGGTTTGCTGAATTCCCAGGAAGACATGCTGTCATCCATTCAGGCAGAACATAAACAGGCATAATTAGCACAGGATTGGCAACAGAGCATCTTTCTTTTCAGCGTGTGTTCTGCTTATGAGCACTCAGTTGAGGACTTTTGAAAAGCTGTTTATCCATAAGAAATCTTGGTGAGAATACAAGGGAGCTTTTCTGAAGCCTTCCTTTTGCTATTAGGTTATTAATTACAGTTCTTCCTGGGTCACTATGTCTCTTCCATGGTGAGCAGGTGCCTTCATACCCCCTGCTCACTGCAGCTACAAGAAATACCGTGTCAAGATCATTCTGTTTCCTGAGCTTTAGCTTTCCTGCCTCTCTCAGGAATGATGGCAGAGTTCAGCTCTTGCCTCCACTCCCAGCACAGCCCTTACTGCTCCAGCTGTGAGGTGAAGGAATAAACACTGGGTGGCAAAACTCCCCCTTACTGGAAACTTATTAAAGAGTTTAATGAGCTGTAAGTCATATCTGTCAGCCCAGACGGAACCTAGAAATCTATACAGAGAACTCAGAGTGCCAGGGCAATGAATAAAATGCTAGGAATCCCATTGTATAAGGCAGTCAGCAGTAGAGATTAATTCCCATGCTCTTAAAGGAAGTAGTGGTGGGATCAGATCCAGATGAAATCTATGTTGTTCTGGAATTGCACTGGTCATTCTTACCTCCACAGTTTAAGAAGTGGAGTGTGTTCAGGAAAAGATACAGAATTTGGAATAAACAGGTTGAATTTAAAGATTATTTTGATTTTTGTTCAGTTGTATTATTCTTTAGAGTTCTGGAATCTCTGCATCTGGTTGTGAATTAAAAATTGCTTCCTTTCAAAAGAAAGAAAAGATGACCATGATAGCAGACAGAAAAGAAGACAATTATTCTCCCATTCTGTTATCAGAAGACCAAAGGGACAACAATTTGGAGAGAGGAGTTAAAAAAATTAATTTAAAAGCAAATTTCTGGTATTTTATTCTATACAAATTACAATAAGGCATCAAGGGAGAGGAGTGGCTACCAAAGCAAGCACAAGCAGTAAAATACAAGCAAAAGCAATAATTTTTTTCCTTTAATAATTAAGAAATCATCCGTCCCTATCAATAGAGTGTAATGGATTGCTCTGTTCTGAAAGATTCATCCTGCACAGCCAGTTGCTTTCATTGCAGTCATAGATAACCTGAAGACAGCTTTGCCTAGGCTACCAAACTTGAGCAACTGCAATAAATTGTAACACAAGTCTCTGTGTTTTCTAGTTATGTCCTGGAACAGGTTCTACTCTGCTCTCAAAAGTGGATTTACTCAGTGACCAGAAGCAGATAATTTGTGGCTGGTGATCAACACTTAGGGTGTCCTGTAGTTCTGGCATCTGTTCTGTTGTGCTCTCAGGGGTCTCTGCTGCCCTTCTCTGGACTTTTTCAGAAGCCTTTAACATGTCACCTCTCAGTAATACAGCTATTGCTTTGTTAGTGTAGCTAGTCCCTCTACAAAAATAATGGTCCATTAGGAGGTATACATATACAGCAATATCATTGCTGGGCTAAAACATCTGTTTTACAACAGGCATGTTAGTCTGTCATGGGATACTGTTATTGCCAAGAATAAACAAAGACGTCAGACCTCTGTATAAAAATTGAGACTATCTGGAGTTTTCAGTAATAACATCTATTACTTTGAAAAGACTGTCAAGCAGTAGGGAAGGATAATTAACTTCAGTGGTTAAGCCAAAATCTCCTAGAGGCTGGGCAATGACCTAATGCTAGAATGGGTGCATGTAACCCTGAATGATGCCCAGTACCACTTTCTGACTGTAACTTGGGTCTGGCTCCTTGGGCAGCTGCTCCTGTGCTCTAATGGTGTCTGATGAAGCAGCTCAACTGGGGCTTCCTGCCCAGTCTACTGTGGCTTTGAGGTAGGGGAGGAGCTTATGGAGGACACTCAGGGAGAGCTACAGAGAGGCTCAAACTGTCTGTAAGCAGCTGTGTGGTAAATGGAGGCTTTGTACTACTCCCCAATCTAGCAAGCTGAGGAATAAAAAACATCCCTCAGAAGGGACTAGACACAGATCAAAGTGGGCAAAACACCCTGAAAGTGGCTGCAGCCAGTCACCAGAACAAGTCCTGAAATAACCGATTCCGCCCTTGCAGAGACATTAGAAGTTTTCTCTCTGAAAAGATATTTTGATTCACTCAGCCATTAACTAAGGACTTTGTGTTACATAGTTTAGACCAGCCCATCCTGGCTGTCCCTTCCACGTCTGTGACCCCACCAGCTGCTTTGACTCTCTGATTTTCTGCTAAACTAAGAATACAAAATCTGTCTTTGCTGAATTTGATTTCAGGTCTCCTCTCCAGGAAGCATGTTTTACTGTGACACTGGACAGAAGACTCACAGGAAGAGAGGCCTTTGAACTTTATGCCCTTGCAGGGCCAGGTGCTCTGCACTTGCCATTTGCACTTTCTTTGCACTTGCTGAACTGTACAATTAGAACAGACCCTTAAAGCTTTAAGCCTGTGGCTAATTCTTCCCTTCTCCATCACAAAGAAATAAGTGTAGCTCCACATGTTTGTTGTAGAAACTGCTTCATACACAAAATCCAGTGGACATCATACTGGAATGGCAAGACATAAGGCTTGGAGGGATCTTCCCTGTCTCTGCTGTCCATCCTCTCAAAAGGGAATTTGCACTTGCTGTGTGATGTTGCAGCAAAAGGTTTATTATGGATGCATAGGATCTATTCTGCTGCTTCATGTGTCTGTCTTTATGCTGGGCTGCAGGAGGGATAAGTCAGGGTGTGACACCTGGGAAAAAATGGGTTCAAAGAGGGAAGTGGGGTCAGTGGGGTCATCAGGGAACCACTTATTTTGCTGGCAGGAGTCTGAAGAAAACAAAACTGGATATAGAATAGAAGCAGCATGTGGAGACTGGAATGTGCAGTGCCCAGCCTAGAAATGTTTTGTCTCCCTATTTGCAGGGCTGTCAGACAGTGCTGTCAGACCACGGGGTGGCAATATTTAGACTTGGTGTGCAGAAGTTAGCCATTTGAGGGAGTCATGTTGTGCTCAGTATGCGGCAGAGACAGAAAACAAAATGACTTCGGTAACTTTTCCAGTTAATACTAAGTGTTCTTTGTTCTATCTCACACAAGGCTATCACCCCCTCTGATGAAAACAGCAGTATGTCTAAGGATGCAAGTTATGTCCTTTCTGGTTGTCTTTCCTAAGTTTAAAGCCCATACCTGTGTTTATATATCATATACTTTGTCTTTCCTAGGAGGAAAACCAAGCACCTCTGGAAGAAAATATCTTTAGGTGCTGGTTCCAATGAAATAGTGATGTTTAATAGCAGAGTCAAAACTTCATGACAGAGTAAAAATCTTTGTGGAATA
>VWYI01037248.1:29178-39705 GCA_013399455.1 Anthoscopus minutus | reverse complement strand
CCCCCACCTTGGTGCCAGAACTATAAGCTATATTACAGTGGTAATAAAAACCCAACATGTATAGTTTTTTGCTAGTGATGCCAAATGAAAATGATAGCTGATAAATAGGAGTGGGACAAGAAATAGATCAAAGCACAGATCAAAATTTAACTCCCACTTTTGTGTTTATTTTTGATTTTGGAAATCTAATGTACATTACTTAATGTTATTGATGTGGAAAAAACAAGGGTGGAAGTAGATTTAAGCCATATTTAATTTTGCTATCTGTCCAACATACTCATTGCTACAGCCTGGGTGAAGAGAGGGTGCTGTTAGCTGTAAGTAACTTAGCAGCTTTATTTCTGTCCTGAAACACAGGAATGTTTTTTTGCCTATGCTTACATACCTGAGGGAAGAACTTCATGTTGCTTAAAAGGCTCAAAGTTTTATTAGCTATTCAGGCTTCAAACAGTCTTTCATGCAATGGAGAATAAAATAAATATTCCACTGCGCTAAACAGTGGAGAAGTTATTGTGGATGGCGACAGAGTTGAACTGTGCTGTAAAAAAAGCAGTATATAAACAGAGGCTCATATATTTTTTTAATGTGCTCAGTCCTTGTTCCCTTAGTGCAAACCCTGCCACAGATCAAGGGTTTCACCTAAGGATGAAAGGTCATCTCATCTGGCTGGCTACCTCAGGCAGCTCTGAATATCCAGCATCCTGTGAGAACTTAGCACAGGGAAAATGGACCCATTTCTTAAAGCTGTATATTTGTATCTGAGAGCTAGTGAGCTAGCTGAGTTTCACTGGAAATCTGATGCTTAAATTGTGACTGGTATTGTGGGATACTTAATTGGTTTTTTGTCTCTTGTGAGTTAATATGAGATACCTGCTGCTTTATGGAAATGTTCTATATAATGAAATAATTAAACATTTTGATATTTACATGGGATAGGCTAATATATTGAAGAACTCTGTTTGAAAAATTGAATAGTTGGAACAGTGGGACATAAATGCAGCTTGACATAATTGAGCAGAAGTGCAGGCTGGTGAGGAATTTGGATTCCTCTTCTATTTAAAATGACCAGCACAGAATTTCTTTAGCAGCCATTATCCTGACAAGTACTGATATGCTGTGTTTCCACTAGAATCTATTATGTGGATTTACAGAAGAACAGTTCTTGCCCTCTCTTTGAAATTTGACTTAAAACTTTACACTACCTTGGTTTTGCTGCTTGCTATTGGACTAGGAGAGCAAGAATTTAATAGAGGTTTCAGGCTGAATTCTAAAAGTAGAGTGAAAACTAGATTAAGCCTTGCAATGAGAACACTCATTAGCTAAGGTGTAAGGGCATTTAACAGGCAATATTAACTTGGTTATAATATAAAACTGTCTCAAAGCCCCTATTATCTAGGCATCTATGGAAGACTTTGGACCAGTATCTCCAGCCTGGCGTGCATGAAGCTCTGGACATGTGTTTTAGTCACCCAGCTAGAGGCGCCAGTGCTGGAAGGGTGACTCCTGCTCAGGGGGGCCCCTCCAGTGTCTGAGGGGAAATATAAATACTATTCTGAGATCTTGCTCTTGGCACAAGCAAAATATTCATTTTATTACTCAACAGAGTGCATTGTGGTTCAAATACAAAATGGATGCCTTTGACCAATGTCGGCAGTGGTTAGGGAGCTTCTGCTCAAGTCATCCAGAACTGGGGAGATCAAGTGCCTCCATCCAGAAAGAGATGCAAAACCAATCACATTAACATGACAGGCCCAGCTGTGCTTGCCACCTGCAAGCTCTTTGGTCTGGGAGCCACTGGCAGCAGCTGATTGAAGAAGCTCAGAAATTACTTATTCAGGAGTGAACAATCGTTAGTCACTGAGAGGTATCTGGTGTGCAGAGATGTAGATTTTAAAGAGGGGCTGAAGTATTGGTGTCCCTTTGTTGGCTGGGCCTGACAGAGCCTCTCCACGGATCCTTTGTCTTTATTGCCAGATTTTCACTCTATGCCTTGGAAATATCCTCTAAGCAAAGTTATTGTCATCTCTGGCTTGCTGAGGTAGCTGTTTGCTGCTTTTTCATCCTTACTGCATCTTGGCCAGCCTCTTCAAGCTGAAGACCATTTACTTTTCTTCTTCCTGTATTATTTTGATCCTATTGTGCTGTTTCTGACTGCCATGGCTGTGACAATCTGACCTGTTGCTGTGCAGTGTTCATGGTTGCCAGTACTGAGAAGTCCCCATCACACAGCCCAGCTTTTTAAATATGTGTTTCCAGAAACTCTTTATCTCAGATATCATATTTTTATTTTTGTTTTGTTTCCTGTTTACAAGGAAGTAAAACCTTAGTGCCAGTATTCGTAAAAGTAATCTGAACAGGCAGTTCTTTTTGCTCCCTCTGCTGCTACAGTCTTCTTGAACATTAATTTCCAGCTGCTGTTCTGGTCCTGTGAGGCAGTGCCTGAACAGGACAGCCTGCTGTAAATTATGTAGACAGGCTTGCCCATATTATCTTCAGCATATGAAGAATACAAAAGTGAATTTCCAGAAAGCCTTGCGCTTTCTTTGTAACTGGCCCCAAGTCCTGCTGGGTATGGCTGCCAGTGGATTAAAAAGTTCCCTTTGCACTGTTGAAATAAAAAGTAAGTTTGTGTTTCTCTGTTGCTGGATTCCCCTTTGGATCCTACTTTGCAGGGTTATTCAGTTTCTATTTCCAACTTTCATATTAGTTTGGCACATTGCTTTAAGGAATCCAAAGAAATTTGTGCTTAAATAGCGCCCTAGTTTTATTTACATATAAAACTGCTAAAGTGCAAAATGCATTAGACAGATCTGAGCAAACTTGGACCCCTGGGGAATTTATCTTCATCTGCAATTTTAGTCTCCTTTTTCATCATCTGCAGAGAACAGTGTTATAGTCACAGCAGAAATCTCAGCAGCAGCACTCAGATTCAGGCAAGTAGCCCACGAAGACATACAGCAGAACTGCCAATTCCTTGGTTTCTCTAGATGTGCTGAGCCTCCTCAAGGGCTTTTTTTTAGGTGTTGAAGGAGGTGGTCTCTGGACAAGTCAGTACATCTGCATTTTAGTTTTATGAAGAGAGAAAGGAATGAAATAGAAATTCAACAGATTATTCCTAGAGAACTTTTTTTCACCTTATATCTTGCTTAGAATCTCTGCTGTGGGGATATAAACATCATTTTACAGAATAGTTCCAAGGAGTTTCCATATGTCAAAATAATTTTATCATGAGTTCTCTCTGCGACCTAAGGATCCTAAGTAAATGATCAGACAACCACAAATAACAAAAATCTCTGAGCAAGGAACCACCTTGTTGTTTATGTAGAAGCCAACATCAAGGTAGTGACTGGCAGTTGAAGCAATTCTGTATTTAGCTTATTTCTGCTGCCAGGTTAAAACATTTCTGAGCAAGTTTCCATGCTCTGCTGAGCACTGTCGAGTAACCACAGCCCTGAGCAGAGCTCCTGTTGCTTTTCAAATATTTTTGCACTTTATGTAGCCTGAGCATTCCTTGATGCAGAGATTGGTCTCCTGAACAGGAAATGCTTCATTTCATCTGATATCCCATCAGTTAGGCATTTCAGATCTCAGTACCAAAAATCTTTCCCCCATCAGTGATATTTCCCTTTCACAGGAGGCAGCAACCAAGACTGGTTTTTCTGGTATTTCTTTTCCCACTGACATGGATGATGCCTTTTACCTACCACAATTAAGTACATTTATTACTGAACCCCATATTTGCATTTTTTGGTCACAAGAAGATAAGAAGTAAAGTTTGAAATACATAATTTATCTTTGCATCAGTATTCTCTGAGTCTGTCTTTGCTACTACTTTTGAACAATCCTTAATGCTTATTGTTAGGAAGCTTCCTCCCTGCTGAAAGGGACTATTGCTCTTGTGGTGGAGTTCTGCTGTCTCTTTTTGAAACTTTTTTTTCTCACAGCTTAAGAAGAATAGTGATGAAATATTTAATGCAAGCTTTGATGATCCTTATGTCCTTACCATGAGTATATAAAACCTGTTTGTGTTTCCTCTGAAAGAAGGAATTACTCAGAATTTGACTTGAGTAGGCTCTAAATGGGAAAGGATAGTGTCATTAAAAGTGAAAAATGTGTTGAAATTAACATGCATTCTGCAGTAGTGCAGTGTCTGCACCGTTTACAGCAAATGCCAAAATATCTGTTTGATGCTTGTGAATTTTCCATCCTGTCCCACAGAAATTTATACTTGGATTCCATCATGACTCATCAAGGTATCTTGAAATAACAGTTTTTGGAGCACTAATATAACTTTGTATGTGAAACTGCAGGTTGTCTCCCAGTTCTGAAATGGCTGGACTTCTATCAGCCAGGGACTTCAAAGAGCTTGGATGTTCTTTCATGGAGCCCCCCAGGAAATCCTTAGAGATTATGGAAAATGAAATGGGTTTACAGAAATGTATGCTGAAAAAAAAGCATAATGTAAGATGAAATCAAGAAACCATCCTTGAAATGCTGTATAAATTGGTTATGAAATAGAATCCTCAGATACTCAGAGCCTCTTATGTTCTCAGATTTAAAATAAGAGGTGTAACTTTTATTCATGGTTGCTCATTTCTTGTTGTCTTCTGTAGCTCTGAACATTGTTAAATATGATGTACAATATGCTGTATTTTGATATTGTGCTCAAAGTTGCAAATCTACTGAGAAAATCACATAGACCTGGTAATAATATTCCCACCTACTGAAGTAAATAGTAGAAGAGAATAAAGCATGTTCACAAATCAATTTAGAATATAGTTTCTGTACCTCCAGAAAGATGCTGCTCTCTTCCCTAATGGAAAGATCTGATAATCAGGCTTGTATGTCACTCACATTCCATAAAGCATTGCTTTCATGACTTGTAATTTCATTTTAGCTGCAAGGAAGAGCTGACCTGCATCGTTGTGGGAATTTTGTTTGTTTGTGTGTAGGTTTTTTTGTCCTTTACTTATTTTCTTTTTTACTTTTGTTGGTTTGTTTGTTTTTATTTTTTCCTCTTCTGAGTTATCAGAAGACTCATTGGGAGTTTAGTTTTTCTGGTTTTGTTTGTTTTGTTTTGTGGTTTTTTGCGGGTTGGTTTGTTGTTTTTTTTAATATGGAAGAAGTGCAGTAATGGATAAATAAACTGTTGTAGTAAATCTTCAGTAGTATACTTCAATTGCTTTGTCTGTTGGCTGAAGCCAGGAATGTTGCTGTCTATAAAAGTGAATAAATTACTTTTTTGTATAATAGCCAAGCCATACAGGAATTCTCAGTCTTCCTTTCTTTGTGATACTGATGCCAGAAACACTGTGTTACCAAACAACGCTTAAACAATCTTCTGGCTATGCAATGCCTCTTAATAGCTTACCATAGCATTTTTCCTAAAATTAACACAGGAATACATTAATTCTAGACATACTAACAACTGAGTTGCCCCAGTAATTACTTCTTAAGTTGAATTAGGAAATTAATTAATTATGTTTCCTTAAAACTATGGAGAAAATTCTCTTACTGGAAAGAAGTGTCATGCTTGTAATTGTGGGATCTGTCTGGAGTTCCGTGGTTTTCATAGGAGAAGCAAATTTTGGGACCCTCTGCTTTGTTTGTGCCAGGTTTGCTTTGTAACATACCCTACGAGGCGCTGTTCTTCTGGAACCAAGGTTCCATGATCATCAGTACCAGCTCTGGCAGCTGGGATGCAGCAGGATGTATCTGACTTGATTGTGAGCATGAGTCTGCATTTCTTTTGACTTAGATAGGATACATGGTAGTCAGTGCTGACTTTGAGGATTTTATATCTGCCTCCTTCTGCCTGCGGGAGGCACTCTCAACCATAAAGCATCCTGTAAAAAACTTAACCTATGGCAGTGTTTGAATGCATTTGTGCTTGGAGGATGTGTCCTTAGATGGATTCGTGCTTTGCCTCATGTAGTGGGTGCACTCCTCAACTTGCACAGGCAGCCTTGAAATCGAGTTTATTGTTTGCTGGATCACAACACATCCTTGCAAGCAGACTTGGTGGTTAGTTGGGCAGTGTCCATTCTCAGGTAATCTTTAGCCTCTCTCAGCCACTGACATCAGTCTTTGAAGTTTAGCTGGCCCACAGATCACTGAAATAAAATTTACCCAGTGATAATGTTTATATTAGCAGTTCTCATTTTATTAAGAAAGTCCTAGAAATTCTTTTCTTCCTTGCATCAAGAGACTGTTACCTATTACAAAACTTCTGTATTTTTTACATGAAGGCTGGGCTATGAGGGATTGTTGAAAACCATCAGTCCCTTATAGGGAACACGCATAAAAATGTGAGAGATTTTGGAACAAATGGGAATTTTGGAACAACTAGGAATATTTTAATTTTTTTTGTGAAATATTGGAAAATATGAAGCGCTAATAATCATACCTCACACATGCCTGGGATGGATAGAGTCCAAATGTCAAAAGGCAGATCAAAATAAAATATATAATCATGAATTTATAAATACAGAATCTGGGGTGGGATGGGGTTGGGTAGCCATAACTTAAAACCCCTCTCAAATTATACAAAATCCAAATACAGGATAAGAGACAAGAGATACTCACAGTAAATATGGTTAGAGTTCTAAGAGATGTCTTCTGACTGTTTTATACACATTGATTATAACCATATGAATCATTATGTAAAATCCAGGCAGGAGGACAATCTTTAACATGTTTGCACAGATGTCCGTGCAAGAGGACTATGGAAAATTCTCCATTCTGACTTTAAACATAGGTTTAGGGGAAAAGAAATAAAAGATGTTTGAATTCTTTTTATTGAAGTTGTTTTTATCAAATTCTAATAACTATTCACTGTAAGTATTTAATATTCAATATTCAAAATTAAAACTGTGTAAAGTATAGGGTACAAACTTTTGCAGTATTATATCTGAACTGACTGAACATTTACATAAACAGTATTTTTATCTCCCACTCAAGAGAGAATACATCTTTTTTTTTATTTTAAGAAAGCAAAGACAAAAACTTCACCATTTTTCTGTGTGTTACCAGGGTAGCAGATTCAACTAAAAGAGATTACTAATTCAACTGAGGAAAAAAATTGAATAATATGTGAAAATAGTCTTTAACAGATCTCTATATAGATCTATATAGATAGGCTTATGATCTATTTACCTTAATATGTGAGAGTTAATAATATAGATAGCAGGGTCAAAAAAAAAAGTGAATTATCTATTGTCATAAGTAGTTGACTTTATTTGGCTTAGTTACCAGGGTACTTGTTATTTAACAAGTTTGGTAACATGAATATATTAACCTGCTCTTAATTTTGTTCAAATACATTGACTATCGTAGCTAATTCCAGAAACAGTGGCCAATATCTTCACTGTGAGCAGAAGAAAACTTGTTTATGACTGTGTCTGCAACATACTTGTTTGAGATGGTTTGATTTGATGTCTCCCATGGGTGTGCTCTTGATTTTCTGTGATTTGATGTCTCCCATGGGTGTGCTGTGTGCAGTTACTCAGCTCTGCTCTCTGAGCTCAGGAAGAACAGAATCAGAGACCATCCAGTATTAAAGCCCACAAAATAAACAGTTTTTTTCTCATGCAGTGTCCTAAAATAACTGAAAAGGTTTACAGCATTATCTGCAAAGCCCGTGTTACTGTTTTTTTGTTGCAAAATGCTCATGGCTTATTAATATAACAGCCTGTGAGCAAAGTTCTAATTTAGTTTGACATTCATTTGTAAAATATTTGACACATTTCTGCTACAGGTTTTCATCTTCATCAGCTAATATCATATTTATAGCAATTTTTATTATATTTGAGTTATTAGTAGATTGTAAAAAAATTACTGGGAACTGTAAAAATAACCATGATGTCAACATCAGTAAGATTCTTTCAGCTGCTCCTACTCTCTTGTGGACTCTCTGGTAAGGTTCCTACAGCAAAATATATTTATGTTCATGGATATTATATGGTCAATTGCTTCCTTGTCAACTGACATACATTCAAGTTGTACTTTTGTGATATTTTGCATGTAATTCCACAGTATATTTCTGGTCAGATGTACCCTTCAGTGTTCATAGAAGAAAAGAAGGCCTCTCTAATGGCTTCTCTAATACCACATCTTTCACAAGGAATTTAGATTTATAAAATCAGGCATGGTTTTCAACATTTTGTTCAAAGAAAAGCACTCAAAAACTGAATGTGAAATAGTATGTTTAGAAATATATAGAAGACTGGGAAAACAGGTGATTTTTAGCTGTCCGCTTAACTCTAAAAGTAACTGCTAAAACTCTGCTAAATTTCATGGTCATCAGCAAGCAAGTATAAATCTCTGGGTTCCTAAAACAATCTGCATTTCATTACCGAAAATGAGTTGGAAAATAGTTTCTGGCATTAACTTTTAACAAAATTGCTCTATTACTTGAATGCCACAGGTTTAAAAATGCACAAAAGCACCTGTATGTTTTATAATGCAAGCAAAATATTCGATTTTTTCTGTGAGTAACTTGAAAAAGCACGGTCCAGTTTTTAATACTCTCGTTGAAAAAACTTCTCCCAACAAAAACACATCAAATAAAAGTAAAAAAAGTTGTCCTTAGCATCCTTCTGAGTCAATACATCATGTAATACAGCTGTATTTTGGCTTAATTTCCACTGGAACTGAGCTGTCTCAGGTAACTGCTCAATATTATCAAGTGTATGAGTGAGCTGTACTGAGATTCAAATACAAAAGTGGCTCTGACTGGAAGTCAAAACCAGAAAAGGCTGGATAGAGGCTTCCATAAATTCTTGCCTACTTCACTTACTGTCCTCAGCTTTCAGAGAAATACAGAGGACAAAGAGTAAAGGCAGCAGCTCTCCCTCTCCCTCTTTCAAACCAGGGTGGCTGTGTGGGCATCACTCTCAGGGTAGTACTCAGGCTTTTCCAGCCCTGGCAACTGACTCCCTCTCACTGGAAATGGGAAAATCTTTTCTGTCTTCCATTGTTTCTTCTTCCTGCTATTTCAGGAACCTTTCTAACTTTTATTTCTCCTGTTTAGTTTGTTTCAGGTGATGGCTGTCTCCCCTCAGATCCAGAGGAACATCACTGCATCCCTGAATGCAGCCTACTGTCAGGTACTGTTTCCTGCTGCTTGAGCTAATTCTTCATACAACTCCACTGGATCCCTGCTCTGCAGATGCCCAGTAAGCTCACCTCTGCATGGGTCTTTCACAGCTGATGATTCTGTGTGAATTTCTCACATTGGGATAGTCCAAAATGACATTACACAGGTGACATCTTTGTATAATTTGCACATAATTTGGCTTGTTATGTACATATGGAAATATTTATATAAATATTTACATAGCTTGTATACATATATAATTCTGAGGCAAACATTTTAAAGCCAGAAATATGGCTTTAAGAGAGGCAAAGACATCTCTGCAGGACATGGCATAATCTACTTCAGTTACTACTAAATTGCATTGCTGTCTCCTATAGAGTTGAGCTGGAGAAAAGACAGTGTGTCCAGTTGGTCCTAGGTATTTGGAGTGCCTTTCTCTATTAGGATCCCTATTAGATCTGGCAGCAGCCGAAAACTCATTTTCTGTCTCTGCATCTCTCCTCTCAGCACGGGCATGTCTTACAGTAGTGCAATGCTCTGATAATGCTCATGGGAAGCTGCATTGTCTGATGTTGCTTCTCAAAGGCTGCTGAAGTGAAAACGATTGACAGGAGGCCCTGGAAGACACAAAAGTGCTTGTAAATTGATGTGGCAAGTATCGTCAGTGCCTCGCATGAGTATGCCTCGCAGAGTTGGGCAGAGAGAGATGGAAATCTCCAGAAACACACAGTGCCTGGTGAATCTCACCCACTTTTCTTTAGTTCAGGTGCTGCCCCAGGACAGAAATGGGCTTTTGTAACTCCAAGGGGAATTACCATCAAAGAAAACAGGAACTCTGCTACTGACCCATACGGCCTCAGACAAGTGCAATTTCTTCTCAGTGCTTCCTGCTTCATGTGTCTACTCTCTCTCCATCTCATTTATTTATTGCAAAGTCTTTTAAGGTGGAGTATGACCTCTGGTGTTTGGAAACGCTTGGCACAGCAAGCCTTAGACTGGGATCAGGTTTTCTGGGGCAGTGTTTTTTAATTTATGGTCTACTGACTCTCGAAGGTTCAAAAATTGCTTCTATGGAAGTGATGGAAAGTACAGAAGGAAAGCAAACCAATTTCAGAAGGGCTTAAACCAATTTTCTGGGGCAGGAGCTCCACTGCAAATTATGCACGGGGCCACATAAGCAAGGCTGATGCTCCATTTTGTTGAGTTGGGCAAGTATAAATTTTTGACAGAAACAAAGAATTTGGCTCACTTCACAATATGTTCTTATCTAGTATTTACAGGCTATGCATCTACATATGGTGTGTTTTATTTATGAACACAAGCAGAAACGGACACGTTTCCTTTCTGCTATCTATCTTTCTAAAATAGAAGAGTGCCTGCCAGTGTCCTGATCCCACGTGTTTTCTAAGACCTCACTGTGTCTTTTTTTC
>VWYI01037248.1:3791-28542 GCA_013399455.1 Anthoscopus minutus | reverse complement strand
TATTTCTTTCTATTTCTTCCCTCCCTCCTTCCCTCTCTCCCTCCTTTCTTTCTATTTCTTTCTATTTCTTTCTATTTCTTCCCAGCATTTTGTCAAGCATTGAAGAGCAGCACCACAGAATGTCCCTTTCCCACGCAGGTGCTCCAGAGCTGCCATCTTTTGGCATTTACCATGGCTGCAGCACTGGGGACTGACTTTGCTGCTTTATTGCACTCACTGCTGCTTCCATTCCATGCTCCCTGAAGGGAATCTTTTCCAGAGAGCTGCCTTTGAATGCTTTCTGTAGACATAGTTTTGAAAGCTGGAGTTCTTTGGGGTTTTTACTTTCCCTCTTTCTGTGAACTCCCTCTCCTGGCTGACAGTGGAAGATATGTGTATGTTGAGTAAGTATTTTCTGTGCCCTTGGGGATTAGGATGTGGAGGAGCTTTGCAGCTGGCTCACAGTAACTCTTGCACAGCTAGTGGTGATGCTTGCAGGGGGAGTGGACAGACAATTACAAGTTGTTTGACTTTTTCAGCTGAGCTTCACATGACTTTACAATGTTAAGTAATACCTCTTGTGACCCTAAGAATAATTCAAGTCTCAAGGTTTTGTGGCTCTGCTCAAAGCTAGGAGAATTTGGATGGTTTTGTAGCTCTGTGGACAAGTGGCAACCTATGGAGCAGTACAGCTCAGCTGCAGCTGTCTATAGCTGAAATCTCTAAGAGAAGAGACCTGTGAGATAGGAAGAGTGATGAGAAGTGGTCTCCAGGGCAGCGACACGGTGTGAAAGTTCTAGGGCTAGGGGGACTTAAGAGAGTTGGGTACACTTTGTTCTGAGCATTTCTCAAAGCACCCTGACTAGAGGTAAAGGATAACAACAAATGCTGTCAGTGGAACTTCTTCAGCCTGCAAGCCACCAAAAGGCATAACAAGTTCAGTTCATCTGTACTCTGTGGATATTTCGGGTCTTTCTCTGCATTCTTAGGCACATCCCCAAGCTGTCAAAAGGCAGCCAAGCATTCAAGCTACCCTGGAGCCTGTCCTGGAACACCCTCTGCAAGCTCCAAGCATTGCTCATGCCTTCTCCTGTGCCCTGTTGTGCTCTCCTGTCCTATGGACCTCCTGAGCTTACCTCTATCTTCCACTAAGATGTCAAAGAAAGGTTCCTCACCAGGCAAGTGAGGTTTCCTAGGCAGAAGGGTCATTCATGTGTTTCTTCTGATGCTGCACAAGACTCCTGGTGGGGCAGAATTAACAAGTGGGTTACAGGTAAATCTCGGGTGAGAAACTGGCTCACAGGTGGGATTGTAGTCAATGGGGTGACAACAGACTAGTAACCTGTCACTAGCGGGGTTCCACAGGGTTCTGTCCTTAGCCCTGTGTTCTTCTATATCTTCATAAATGACATGGACGCAGGACTGGAAGGGATACTAAGCAAGTTTGACAATAGTAAACTGGTAGGAGTTGTTGACGTCCTCAAAGCCAGAGAAACCTCAACAAACTAGAGAGCTGGGAAATCATGAACAGTATGGAGTTCAGCAAAGGCAAATGGAGAATTCTGCCCCTAGGACAGGGCAACCCTGGGTGTATGTGCAGACTGGAGAATGAGAGGCTGGAGCATAAAGCTGCAGAAAGGGACCTGGGGATCCTGGCTGATGGCAAGGTGAATGTGAGTCAGCAGTGCCCTGGCAGCCAGGAGGGCCAGCCTTGTCCTGGTGGGCATCAAGGGCAGCAGCACCAGCCAGGCTAGGAAGGGGATTTTCCCACTCTGCACTAGAGTAGTCTCACCTCAAGTGCTGGGGGCAGTTTTGGGGGCTATGATATAGAAAAGATTTCAGCTATTAGAGGGCATACACAAGAGATCTGTGAAGGTGGTGAAGGATCTAAAGGGAAAGATTTATGAGGAACAGCTGAGCTCGCTTGATCCGCTCAGCCTGGAGAAGGATGAGACTGAAGGGAGACCTCATCACAGTCTATAACTTCCTCATGAGGGGAAGAACAGGAGCAGACACTGATCTCTCTCATGATCAGTGACAGAACCCAAGGAATGGCATGGCACTGTCAGGGAGGTTTAGGTTGGATATTAAAAAAAGTTTTTTCACCCAGAGGATATTGGGTCACTGCAACAGGCTCCCTACAGAAGTGGCCACAGCAGAAAGCCTGACAGGGTTCAAGTGCATGGACAATGTTCTCAGGCACGTGGTGTGACTCTTGGGGCTGTCCTCTGCAGGGCCAGGAGATGGACTTCAATGGTCCTGGTAGGTCCCTTCAAACTCAGGATATTCTATGACTGATTCTATGGTGTACCTGAAAAAGCACCATATGCAGGTAAACCTACTGTTTTTATGCCTCTTTCAATGCACATGAGAATAATCAACTCCCTCTTAAGAGCAGATAACAGGTAAGTTATCAGGTTGGAGCAATTTGAGGCTTTGAGTTGTGCCATTTGCAATCAGTGGCACAGTGCAGCAAAAGGCAGCTGATGGCTGCCTTGCCCATCTAATCAGGTAGAAGAATACTGCACTGCACGGTGGCAATCAGCTGTGCTGCAGGCTCCTTCCTCAAGCTATCACCACAGTTAGGTACTCCATTTTCTTCACAAGCCTCTTCCTTCTGCATGAACTAACTTTTCTAACTTAAGTGACCACAAGTCTAAAATATACTTGAGTATTAACAAATCCATTCTCAAAAATACCTTCAAGTATTTGAAGGTATTCTAAATCTCCTGTGCAGCGGTAAATGCAGTTGTGGCTCTCTAAAGCATATTAAGTAAATTTATATTCCACGGAGTTGGCTACTCAATTTTAGTACCTCTCAAGAGGTAGGAGCTGAGGGAGGTGGATTGGGGTTCTGATCTGGTAAACAGATTAAAAGGTCTGAATGGGTGTCTGGTCACATGTAGACATCTAAATCCTGGTCTCAGGCTCGCTTATTACTGGGATTTTCTCCCAAGAAATCTCCTAGGATTTACCAGGTTTTCTGTGCCTAGAAATGTTCCTACAGACAGGTTACTTTTCCTATTTTGAAAATCACAGCCCAATGTAACATGAAGCCAATTTTCAGGAAGAGCTGTGCCTGGAGATGTCTCTCAGGGGATGTGACCTGGTGGAACACTGCTTGAGGAGAGTATTTCTTCCTGTAAGGTCCTTGGCTGCTGCTGAATTTCACATTGTGGGACAGAAAAATAATAAAATTTACTGCTATGATCAAACGTAGTTCATTTATACAGGTTTTCAGAAGTCTTTCTATACTCCATTAAAACCTGGCCAGGGTTCTTCATGGATGATTTTTACCATTTGTACCCACCCACCCTGTTTCAGAATGTATAATGTTTTTAATGTTCATTGCTGCCAGACAAGTGTCACTAATTGCTACGAGTCACAAAGTTTACCAAAAAAATCAATACAAAAAGAAACAGCAACTGAAATAGGAATGGCAGGGTGTCCAGGAATGGGTGAAGTCCCACCTTAGCTTAAATCAACTGAAAAACTAATTGCTTCCTCCACAGGAATGTCTTTTGTTTACTAATTTCTTTTTAAAATTTATTCTTTACACGTAGTAGTAGAAAAAATAGGCAGGATGAGGAGTTTGCACTTCTGCCCTGCCTGTCTCTGGAGTCCTCTCAGCATGACTGGGATGGAAATAATCAGGAGCACCATGATCCATGAAGCAGAGTTCCCACCTCAAGAGAAGTCAGAGAGTTAGTCTCACTATTTGTGAGTGGGGAATAGCATCTGTTTGACTTAGAAAAATAGGAGGAAGAGGAGGACAGAAAGATGTTATATTTTGCCAGTATATAACTTCTCTTCCATTGTAGTGGGATGGTTGGTGAATGATTGCATTTTTTCTCCCACTAAATCAGCATTTACTTCTGCAGGTTGGCCCTTACATGAGAGACAGGGAGGAAATAAATCAAGTTCCTGAATGTATAAAGCCATAGCTTGAAGTTTATATAACATAAGCACAGAGAGAATAAAAGCATTTTAGAAATGGAACTTTTTTTTTTTGACAAGAACTACTATTTACAGCAGATGTGATTCAGAACACACAACTGAAACAGAATATATACAATCACACATACAGTCAAGTATCTACAGATCAAATAGAGAATTAGAGAAAAATGGCCTTGTGTATTACAAAACAGGATAAAACTTCCATCTCTCTATTCTCATCTTATTCTTTGCATTTTAATTAGCAGCAACAACAAAAAATCTAGAGAAAAAACATTTCCATATCATATGATTTATGGTCCATTGTCTAAACATTTGTATCTGAAATATTTGGCTGAGGATGTTCCTAGGCCCAGCACAGCAGATGTAACCAAACATTAAATGTGGGCCAGGTCTCACAACCTTGCATCACTGTAGGAGAGCAGCCCTTCCCAGCTGTTCTACCTCCTGCCTTCCCAATGAAGGAGGTGGATGCAATAAAGCACTTTCTCTTCCCTGAGTGCAGTCCCAGGTAATGAGGGACGACTACTCTGTTTTTTGGCAGCAGCAGCCCCAGGAGGAGCCTAATGGAAGGACCAGGGCAAGACAGATCACAAACCTGAAGTGCACGAGTCTGATGCACACCTCTGCGAGGCACAGTGAGGCTTCTCTCCACTAGCAACAGTGATTGTTTGTCCACAAGAAACCTTTGCTTATTGTTTCCCATTGGGTTCTCCATTTCAAAGAAGATGAAAAAACCTCTCAAAATAGCAAGTGCCAGAAACATTGTTGCTGTGTTTGTGCCATTATCGTGTTGTTAAGGTAACTGCTGAAGGTCCTTCATTCCCCCATGATTTATTTTGCAGTTAGATCAACCTTGTGAGACCTATTTATACCCAATAAAAACCCTACAGAAAAGAAAATATGATATTTTCTTTAAGTCAAAATGGGCTGAGCAACTAAATACCTGGTGAACCCCAGCTCTTTCTGTTTACAAGTCGTCTGCAAACACATTAGAAACCTGACACTTTCTCTGCCCAAAATTAATTTCCAAGTAACTTATATGAATAGTATTAGGTTTATATTGTTGTGTGCACAATATATATGCCTAGCTTGTTGTGAATATAGAATACTCAAGATTTCAGATGGTTCAGTACATTAGACAGCATGCTTCAGTTTCCTGGTTGGATGCGCATCAGGTTTCTGGGGAGGATTTATGTGAATGATAAATAATAGACCCTTCAGAAGAAGCCAGTGAACATTCCTGTCAGATTCTTAGCTTGCTCGAGTATTTATGGAACACTTGATTACATAAGTATTATGAGCTTATTTTAAGTGAACATTAAATAAACTAAGTCACCACTCAGTATGAATATTTTCTCAGTTTCTATAATAGAGACCTTGTATACTTTCCACTGGCATGGAGAACAAAGTGAAAAATCACTTTGAAGTTTTGCATTACTGCAAGTCTTAAGCACCATGAGTTGTGTCCTCTGTATGCAAAGAAATGGCTTGAATTAATACATCATCAAACAAAGAATTTTGGAATAGATTTTTGACCTACCTTGACACCTGGATGGTATTTTTGAGTTTCTCTCTGGATTCATGACGAACAGAGTTCCATGATGAATACTGAGATTCCCAGAAACACTGATTAAAACCATCACAGAATCTCAGACTGGAAATAAAATCACCACAATTGACACCACCAGCCTGGTGCAGGTGTACAGCTCCTTGATCAAGGAACTCATCACAAATATGCAGGTAGGGCCCGATGGTTCAGAACAGCTGAACAGCCATTGCTCCTGCAAATTTGTATAGCAGGCTGTGGGGGTTTTTTTGATAAAAATCTGTCCCTAATGTTTCTCTAAGCTAAGGGAGGTGAGGGAAATGGAGATGTAGGGAAAGTGAAAACATAAGCAGCTGCAATATCTCAGCATAAAATTTTGTCTGGGAAAGAGGAAGAAGAGAAAGAAGCAGCATTGGCTGAAATTGCAATAATCAAGGGGAAATAGACCTTAGAAGTAACACAAATTATACCAAATTGCTAGAATCTTGGAAAAACTGGGTTTGCAAACACAAAAAGAAAGGCTGGAATATTACACAACCTCCTGGATGTTCGGAGGATCATGGCCACTCTGTGACTGTCTTCTGACGCTGAGTGGAGCTGAGAAAAACCCAGATTTCTTCTTACATCCATTGCAGTGACCAAAGCATATGAAACAGTCAAACAAAACAAAAACCCCAACAATCTACACCTCCTTCTTCAAACCACTCAATGAAAAAGAAAATCAAGTATAGAGGAGTAATGAAGGAATGTGAATTTTAAAATTCCCAAAATAGCAAGTTAAGACAAAATATCTTTCTCTGTTTGAGCAAAGTCTACACAAGGTGGATACCTAAAAATGCAGCCAAATATTCCTTTGACAAATTGGCCACAGGTGATTTGTGCATCCCAGCTGTAAAGCTTTGTAAATAATGAAGTTTTCTATGTGCTTTTAAAAGTCTCCAAGGATGCTGCAGAACTATCAGCTGTCAAAATAGCATTCCCCAATTTGGGCACAGCATAAACAAGTGCTCTTGCACCTGCCAAATTCAATTGCACTAGAGGAATGACCAGCTGACCAGTGTGAAAAGAGAGGAGGAAGAAGATCTGCAAAAAGAGGTAAGTATATCTGCTGGGTAGATATATACATAGTTGGGAGATGAGAAATAAATCTTACAAAAAGCCAAAATTATCATATCCCCCAACCCTGACTTCTGTTATAGGTAAAATCAGTTTGACTTCAGTGTATTTGTATTCTCTTTTACGATCTCCTGGCATGGTAGGAAGGCAGAGATTCAAATACTGGAATTTTTAAAGCTTGTATTATTGGAATGGAATGGGAATGAAAATTATTAATACTGTTGAGGAACTAGTATGATTAAGATCCCAGATTCAAAGATGACAAAATATCAAGAGCTGCTCAAAGTTGTGATTTTCATTGGGGTTCTTTTAGATGCCATTTTGTCACAGAATGTGGTAGTATTTTTCAAAGCCAGGAACAAATGAACTTCTGTTTACTGTGGAAATAAGCTGCGTCAGAGGAGGTTTAGGCTGGATGTTAGGACATGATTCTTCACCCAGAGGGTGGCTGGGCACTGGAATAGGCTCCCTGGGGAAGTGGTCACAGCAGCAAGCCTGTCTGAGTTCAAGAAGCATCTGGACAACACTCTTAGGCATATGGTGTGACTGTTAGGGCTGTCCAGGGCCAGGAGTTGGACTTTGGTGATCTCCATGGGTCCCTTCCAATTCAAGATACTCTACGCTACTCTATGCTACTCTACTCTGCTCTACTCTAATTCTATGCTCTGCATGAAAGGAGAGGGAGTGAACAGGTAGATGGTTAATGCATAGAGTAGGCAAATTAAAAACAAATCTCATTTTTTTACCATGATCTTTATGATTCTCTATGGTGAGAATTATCAAGCACCTGGGCTCCTTTAAAACCGAAGAGTGCTCTGTGTATCTGGTATCTCAAAACAGTCCATATATTGACAGACAAACACTGAGGCAGTATTATTATCCAAACCTGCCTTCATCTGCAATTGGGATATTTCCCTCAGTCTGCAATCTGTGTGTTTCCAGGGAGACAAGGTAAAAGGATAGCACAGATTAGCTGGTCTAAGAAGGATCCTGCCTAAGGATCAACATGAGAATGACTAATGCCAAGGACAAACTTCCTAGAGGTGCACAGGCTTCAGTGTAAATACACAGCTGTCATGCTTTTGAGTTAGGCAACTGCAGCTCAAAGCTCATAGATCTTCATATAATGAATTTTTCTGTCTTGTCAATCTTCTCTCTTGCAAGAACCAGCTTGGGGAGATTGATTTCAATATAAGGGTACTATAAAGCACCCTAGGAAAACCAGGTATAAATGCTGTACTGGAACAGGTGCAAGGCAAGAGCTCCTGTAAGAGATTGTGCAAACTGTTGCACTATAGAAATTAAAACTTGATATACTTTGTAAGAGTATGTTAAAAGAGAGTGATTCTAAAAGAGATTAAATAAGAACAGGACACCATATACTGCACTTACACCTTGATAGAGCACAAGGGTTCATGCTTTATAAACTAGTCACCTAAAAAGCCCTTTTTAATTTTTAAAAGCCTAATCTTGAATTAGCTGCTCTCTGGAAACACAATCTTGCACTCAGGTGCTAGAAATTCAGGGGAAAGAGCAAGTTTTTACTACATAGATTGCTCTTATTGCAGAGCCTAGTGAGAGGAGGGCATACAAAATGTGACAGCTTCTCTCCAAATATTATGACCTTCTGACCATGGACACAAGGAAAATGGGAACAGAGGGAGATAATGAAGGTACACATGGTCGCTGGTAAAACGCGTGGTGCCCTGAGATACATCCTGGAGCATTTTCCCTTGGACAACACTATGTGTCCAAAAGAGAACTCAGAGCACCTCATAAATACTGTTCAACAAATCTGCTGCAAAAAAGGCTGTTTACTAGACATGCAGTGCAAATATTAAAATAAGAAAATAAAGAAAAATATATTTCACTGAGAAATGTAATACTGAATCTGTAATTGCTCTTAGAAAAAATTCTGTTGCTAATGTTGGTTGATGACATAACAGAATATTTAAATTTATATGACTGATTTTTAAAATTTTATTGAAGGATATGCTTTTTCAGTATAATCTTGTTTGGTACCAATGTGTAAGGTTAGATATTTCCTTAAGCTACATGTTCATTAGGCATAAATATTTGCCATGTGATCTTTCAAGTTTGTTTTAGCAGTACTTCATTCACATGGCAGGTGATTGTTCCAAAGTACATAACTGCTGAAATGTGGCTTAATTTATGTATCTACCATCCTACAGAGTCTGCATCAACTTCTTTCCCTCCTGGTTTTACTGATACTAGGCAACAGCACCAGCCTTGAATTAAAACCTTAAGATACTTAGGGTACAAGTGTAAATGATAAAATATAGCAGGGAAAAGTTTTGTGTTACTTTCAGATGAACATTATTTGAATATAGAGGAGTTATTCTGGAATGAATGATTGTATTTCATCCCAGCTCTAGATATGAATTAATACAAATATGAATGAGGAGCTGAAGGTACCTAGTAGGCTATTGGATTTGGGGCTGTTTAAATAATTGATCTTCTTAAGTAGAATGAAATCCATGTGTAGCATGGATTGCTACATGTAATGTTTGATCAATTCAAGTGAGCTGCTTTATGCAGCAGAAAAAAATTTTCATCCATTCTTTTTGGGGTGCCAGCGTTGATTACAGTGTGTTCACAGAGTGTAGGATGAAATTACATGAACTTGAAGAATAACCTTCATTTTTCTTGGGTAAAACAATACTGTAATTCCATAATTCTTACAAGTCAAATGCAAGGTCTTTTGTTCAATACTGCTTCCAGAAGTTTCTGGAGCATAAAATTATGGATTATATTATTATCTGATAACAGGACATATGAAGGGCAGACACATTTCTGAACCTTCTCAAAGAATGGAGGAGATCTTTAAGCAAATACTTGTAGACCCTAATCACTTTTAAAGTCCGTGTCATCTATCGAATTCCATCAGCAGCTTAACATGTGGGAAATATAACTTTATAAACACTAAAATGTATCTCAATACACATAGAAAATGATACATAATGAAAGATTTTGGAAGTGGCAAAGGTGGTATGGACTGAAAAAAAAAGCATTCACTGTAGAGCAGACCTTTGCTTCTGAAGGATGAGGATCTAAAAGAAACTTAGTACACTTTTTCTCGTCTGCTGATCTTAGTTTCAGGGCATCCTTTAGTGACTTTGTCAGTAAATTAATACTGGCATCCCTACAATGATATGTGTAGGCCAAAAATAGCTTTCCTAAGGTGCTTCTGAAATGAAATTTCTGGAAGGAAAATGAAAATCTAAATATACTTTGCAAGTCTCCAGAGAAGAAGGTTTAAATAAGATTCATGAATATGAAGATTTACTTCTGTCCACTTACCACATCAAAATTCTTAAATGTATTTATGTATTTGAAATTTACAGTCTTTCTCTAACTCTGAGAACTGAACAGTACTTTCTTTTTCTTATTTTTTAATCATACAAATTATTAATCAAATGGTTAAATAAAATATAGCATTTTTCATGCCCTAAATGCCATCAACAAAAAAGTGAGCTACTAATCATTTAGATGAAGTAGATTCATAAAATTACATTATACACTGTATATTTTCATTCAGAAACTAAGTCTGCTACTAATCTTAATTATTTCTTCCGTAGTTTTATGTCACAGATGGCTATTACTAAATTTATTTTCCTTTAGAGCTTACATGGTAAAGATGCTGATTCAAAATGAGATTTAACATGATAAAATATTGTCCTTCTGTGATACATCCTGAGATACTTGCTCTCTGACACCATCTTGATGATGAGTGGTGAAATGGAAAAGTGCCATGGTCAGCTGGTGGAAGCTTTCAAAGAGAGCCTGTGTTAGAAAGTAAATCTTGCTAGTGGTTTCCAGCTCCTTGTAGAGTATACCTAATGAGCAATTAAATAGCACAGGATGTAGCACAATACATACATGTGTATTTTTTAGCTGGGACAGTACTTATTTCGCAGTTTTAAAAGACTAAAACATGAAAAGCATAATCTCCTGTAGCTGCAGTAACCTGCAGTGCTGAGGGCTGCCAACAGAAGACCTGGTATTAAGGGTCTAATTCTGCCTTGATATTATGGCACATCCACAGCATGCCAAGTCAGGGGAGAAATTCCATTGAAGTTGAAGCTGATTTTCTATTAACTTTACTAAGATGAGATTTGACCTCAGGAGACGAAAATATAGCTGCTGCTACACTGATATTTTTGTTTATTAGTCTTTGAAGTCTCCTTTTCTTGTTTTTCTCCATACCTCAGCATAGGTTTGAGGATTAGTTTTTAGTACCTATTTGATCAGGCTCCTACATTCTAGCTGTTTTCAGCTCAAAATGTTAGAAAAAATTTAAAAAGTCACTTCTATTGATGCATGAAAATTGCTTTTAATTTCATGAGCTGTCTTGCATCTTTAAATTCTGGATTAACTATGTAATAGGGTAGAAATGCTGAAGAATAGAGGAACGATATCAAAGTAGAAATAAAAAAGAGTTGCATTTAAATTACTTCTCCTCAAAGAGCTTTTTTTTTAAATATGTGCTCTCTCTAGACATAAAAACCAGCATTTTACTGAGCTAGAGAAATAGCCTACACATAGAGCATGAAAACTAGAAGCTACACACCATTTAGATACTTCAAAAAGAACAGCAAGATAAGTAAGTTCATAGAACTGGCAGCAAAACAAGTAACTCAAGATCCTCTGTCTGAGAAACAGTTGCTCTGAGGACACCTGATGGAGGTGGAGGTAACACAACAGGAGCTGTGTAACTTCAAATGAGTGTGAGAAGGATAAATATTCATATGTGTATAAATCAGGCCATCCAAGATCTGTTTTCTCAGTTCTGCTTTTGTGATATTGATCTGCAGTAGTGTTACAAACCTTCTGGACCAGGTTGCTGTTGGTTTGTGGAACATGATGTTACCATTGCCTGCTAATGATCAGCCTGCTGTAGCGAATCAAAGATCATGCAAATGATAAAAATTACCATAGAAAATGGGATGCAGAGATGGAGAACAACTAGATGAAGGATGACCACACTTTTTGGGGTGGCACATGATTTTGGTTTGGAGCAGATGAATGTGCTTCTCAGCTTTCCTTATGAGGATGTTGTCCTCTGTGGGAAGGGATGTTATGACCTGGTTATTGAGAGTTGCCTCTGCCCAAATTAAGGTGCAGACACGGGCATATGTTGAAGTCAATAGTATGGATTTAATTTAGCATTGAATGAGAGGTAGAGTGATAGAAAGAAATAGTAAAGAGAGGAGAGAGACAGACAGACTAAGCAGAAGATAGTTACCACCTATGGATCTAGCAGCATCTTGTTGGTCCTTCTTCACCCTGGACTTCTCACTGGTGGGAGAACCAAGTACATTCAAAATTTTTCACTTATACATTTTAGCAAGCAAAGTGATAAGTCCTCATTGGCTAAACAACTCTCTTATGTTGTTTAAAATATTTTCTTGCTTCTAATAGGAGCTAAGTAGACCTATGCTCAGTGTTTCTCTTCTTCTGAGTAGATTTCTTGGGTTGATGGTCTGTGAATTGGTGATCATGATTTTACCCTGCCAGAATTACCTTATGCCCTGCCTGGGATGATTTCAGCACAGTTGCTGAGCTGGCTTTTCTTGTGGCCCATAAATTCTGCCATTATCACCGATACATTCTTGTCCCCCAGCTTTGTTAAACTCACCCTAGGTCTGAGATAACACCCAGACAACAGCACCACCTTTATTTTATCTCAGGTTCCCGCTGTGGTACTTTAACTTACAGTCCAAGTTGCAGGAATAATCTGTGGAGGTTCCAGTGGCTGCTGGTGGTCACAGGTGCCCATAACTCTGCCCCATAACTTTGGGTGATCCTTGTTTGACAGGTGATGTGCTCATGGGCTTCTTTACATGGTTTGCCAAAGTGGGAGTTTTTGTCTGGATGCGTTACCCAGGATGTGCTACCCAGATCTCAGCTCTGCTGGGCTTGGAGTCAGCTCCATCCTGCTGCTCTGTTCTGTGCTGGTCTCATGGTGAAGTCCTTCTGTGGCCTTAACAGTGTTTGAGACAGGCATCTGTGATCTCAAAGTCCTTACACCACCCCATGACTTAAGGACTGTTTTCCAGGGACTTTTTGTGAGTTCACTGGTTGTCCATGGGGGTGATACGTACATAGAAGATGTAAGAAAGAAAGCCAAAAAGTAGCAGAAACAATTAGGCAAGCAACCATACAGCATGCAATAGCTATCCCAGACATTAAAAATATAAATCCAATTACAATTATCAACCAGTTCTCACTAGCCACTCCCCTGCCCCATGAGTCCCACAGATCAGAATGCTCTTTAATGAGTTGCGTTGTGAGGGATTCCATAATAATGTGCCTGTTGGATGGAATCCCAATATGTCTTGAAATTAGCCATAGTATTACATAGTGGCTCTCAATTTTTAAATTCCATGGAGGGGTAACTCCAATAGATCATGTATTAGGGTGTGTCTTAATCAGCCAGACCTCAAGAGCATCTTGAGGTCCCATACAGCAATTTGCACACTGGAACAAGTGTGAATGGGTTTGCTGAGGGGGTGTGTTCACATAATTCAATGGCTTTAAAATAGGTTTTTCTCTAGACTACATCCATATACAGTTTGAAGAATTTTATAGGCAATGCTATAGTCCAATTTGGTAATTCCATACATCACAAAAAATTAACTTTTAATGTACAAACCTCTCACACAAAATATAAAAAAATTTCACATAGAAGGTTCTGATGCAAAGATATCCTTATATGGAGCCCATACTCTATTCTCCAGGGGGTAGTGTACAGATCTGTTGTGATTTAATCCTGACACAAAACAAAAACTGTGGCTTTACTGTTAGTGAGGTTATAAGTGAAATTATTATCCTTTTCAAATTTAATTGTATTATCTCACGTTGCTTTTTCTTTTTATGAATTTTGATGGGGAAATTGCCCTCACCACATTCCTGTACAATTGCAGCTACAGTAAATTGTGCCCACAACTGTGAAGAGCTGCTTGAGACAGGCAACTGTGATCTTTAATTCCTTGAAAGGGGGGGCGGGAGAGAGAGAGATGCAGTGATTGCAGTTTTCCACACCACCCAATGTGTGCCAGGACTCCAAAGAAGCCCTTTGAAAACCACCCCTCTGAACTCTGCATTCCTTTCTTCTTTACCTGCTTTTCATGTTCAGTTCCTCTCAGCTATATGCAGAGATAAAGTCTAGTAATTTCAAGTAGGTCTTAGGCTTCCTCTTTTTAAACCATGAGACTGGATATTGATTTGTGTAGTTGGGATCTAAAACCAACATTGTGCTGAATCTGGGATTAAAATGGTTTTGGGTTATTGTATCAGCTTTTGCAGTGACTGTTAAATATTTTAATTATATCTAGATTTTATTACAAAATGAGCTATTTTTAATTTACATGATGTTTCCTTATGTTAATAAGGATAAGATATTGATAATGTTATATATTAGCACTTGAAATAAGAGATCATTATGATTTTTATTAAAAATGATTATTATGAATTAAGGTGCTTGAGATGAATATGCATGTGTATCACATGAGGCACATTAATGTATTTATAAAATACATAAACTGTTTTGCTATCAAGTGGCAATTGCTTGCAGTTGTGAGCAAGGAAAATGAGACAATTGCTATGATATAAAACTGACTCTGTGAGGGATTTTAAAAAAGCTTTTGTTTCACTATTAGCAGTGAATAATTTCTGTTTAAAATGAAATTTATTGGATAACTGCTTTGTCCTACTTACAGACTATTCTAAACCACCAGGGATGACAAAGAAAAGCCTGCCTAATTGAAAGGATGATGTAGCTGCTCTGCTACATTGAGGCAGCTATTCATAGTCCTTAACTAACATTCAGGTCTAGAGTAACTGACTTACAATATTACTGACTATCAGCAAAAATTCATCAGATAATGTCCAATATAAAAATCAATTGTTTGCAGTCCAGGTAATTGTCTCATGCATTATTGCCCATGTAATGAAGCTATACCAGTGTTTGAACCTCTGCTTATTAGGACTAATTCCTTTTTTGAGTCTATGGATAAATATATATAAATGGATCATGAATGGGAGTTCTCATAGCTTGGCACTGTTCAGTTTTGAGGAAATGTGTGTTAAGCTGACTTGGTTTAAGTAAAATTGTATTTCAATATACAGTTGGTAAAATGCTGCAATATGGAGGGTATAAATAGCTTTATATCCATTTGGTAATGTTTTTCTGTTTTATATTTTCCATCTCTCAGCTTGCCTTCATAAATAGATTTCAGAGCATATTTGATATGAATTTATCTTTCCTGTAAATATCTGAGAGAAGTGTCAGAATCAGTTCAAGTTTTGGTGACTGTTTATAAATTACTCCTTGCGTCCTGATAGCAGGCTGCTTTTATTTAATTACTTATTTTCTTTTAAAAATATTTGAGTCAGTAAAAGCAATCACAGTAAAAGGTCCAGATGCTTTTCAGTATTAGAGATACAAATTAGACTGTCCCATTCAAACAGACTTTCACAGGCTTGTGGTGTCTGAATCGACAGCAATCCCCAGGGACTTTCTCAGCTGACTTTGTGCTGACAGCTCTCTGTCATATGATTAGGTGGAAACAACCCATCCAGAAATTTAATGCCATTTCAACCCTACATGAGAAGAGGACAGTGTTAACAGGACAGCAGGAGATGTGACAGTCAGTGACTTGATGATGTGATGTGATATGGGGGAGGCTGTCAACAATGTGGCAAAAAACTTCCTAGGAAATGTTGGCCAAAATCTGTTCCTCTATTGAAACAAGACTTCCGAAGACGCCTTTTGGTTTGGATAAAGTTTAAAGGGAGACAAAGCTGAATGGTGATAAAACCTGACCATCTTTATGCCAGCTGTATCTGGTTTTGCTTTTGTCCACCTCTCTCTTCCCAGATCCAGGACTCTGGAAGAGACTCTGTGGTAATGGCCTCAGAGATAGAGGGCTGTGAAACCCCCAGATTTAGGACCTCCTCCACACCTCATTTCCTACAGTCTCTGCCCTCATGAATCAGTTCAACTGGGCAGAGCTACAGGGGAAACAGGGCAGCTCTCTGTGCCATTTTATATTCATCAGCCTGTGTGACAGGGTAGCTCTAGCACGTGGCACCTGCAGGAGCAGGACCATGCCTGTATTGTGTCTGGAGAGATGTTTTTGCCAAGACCCCACAGCAGAAGCTGCACAGAAGAGCAGCTCATGCACACCTTGCAGATTTTTGCTGAGAAGAGACCATTTGGGAAATCACAGAAGGAAAAAACTGCAGTTGGTTTTATCATATTATTTCCTTCTAACTGGAAACTGGCTGGAGAAACTGCTTCAAGTAGTTTCATGAAATTTAAGGAGGAAGTGGACTATTTGCTCATCCATTTCAAGCTTCATAAAACTGTCTTTTTGATGCAGGGGTGCAATACAGGCTGAAAAAATGAAAGCTGTGCTCACCGACTGACTGACCACCAGTAAGGATGCAATGCAGAGGGATGAAGATAGAGACAAAAGCTAATCATTCAGTTGTCACTCAGGAACAAGTCCTATTATTAGCTGGAAAAACATCTATAAAATGTAGAAATCCTCAGAGGTTTATATACCCATAGTTCAGATAGTCACGCAGAAAAGGTGGTCTACCTGTGTAGGACAATTTGCTTGCCTTCCTCTAGTATGGGTTAAAAAAAATCTGATCTCCATTTTATGAATGGTGTCTTGTAAAAGGAGAGTCACCTGAAAAATCTCGATTTTCTATATATCTTGTATTTTTATGTAAGTAGGTTGTATTATACCCTAGTGAATTTCTGTCAGCTTCAGCTGGGCTGCTCTAGGTTTGAGGGTTACCTGGACTACTGGAGGATCCTCTTAGCCTGCATGCCTATTTTACTCTGAACTTTGCATAATTTAACAAGATTATTCCCAAAGTTCTTATTGGTCCTTCTTAATGAAATGTACACCATCAATGTGCTTCTTTTTTTACAGCCCTCTTCCAGGTAATGCCATCCTATGCTCAGTAAAAAAAACACCCTTGTGATGTTCATCTAAAGCAACAGGAATTTCTTCCCACAACCATGACAAGGCAAAGGTTTCCAGGGAGGATGCTGTATCTCCTGCCTGCCTTGGATGGAATGTTAGCAGCCTGCCCTCTTACAGAAATGCAAGCACTGAGTCCCACAAATGCTGTATGCATTTGCTCTGCACAATTTTAGAAGCTCCTTGTTTCCCTCACCTGGAATATGGCTGCAATTAGGTGATTCTGGTTTTGGAAGCTATGAACCAGATCTGTCCTCAAAGCTGAATTACTTTTAGCATGTGTCAACTGTGCACACATCCTGTCATAATCAAAATTAACCAGGATGAATCAGCAATTTAATCATCCTATAAATTATGCTCATATGTGGTCTGTAGGCTTTTTTTACCTTATCTTGGTACTTATAAATTAAAGTAGTGTTGTATGTGCCTGCTGCCAACTCTAGTTATTGCTCTATCAGGATTAGTTTTGAGTTTTTCATTTTAGCTTTTATGATAATACACAGCTGATAATTTGGGAATGTGCTCAGAAATGTTCATTTCAGACTAACCAGAACTTCATTACTGTGTAACTAAAACTGGAGCCCCAGACTCCTAAATCTGCTGAGATTTTTGTGATGGACTATTGCATCTGAATGTTTGATTTTTGGAGGCTTGAGTTTGAGATGATTTTATGATGTATAATTCTATTTTCCCTTCCCCTGAATGTTGATCTCATCCCTTTTTTTTTTCCTTTGGTGCCATGTCTGAAAATCAGTTCTAGGTGTTTTGAAAAGCAGCCTGAATGACTCAGTGAAATAACAGAATCTCTTTGTGAGCATCTTAAAATCACTGCGTCAAAGCTTAGGTCTTGGAGGTGATGAGTACTGACACTCCAGGGGTGTAGGGTTCAGATTGGTTTTGTCCCCCTCAGCAGATGAACTGAAGTCAGAGAGAAAGCTCTGACACACACAGTGCTTTCACTGAGTGTGAAAGCACATCACACTCAGTGCCCAGGCCATACCTGCCTCTTATGCAGAAAGGATTTTGTTCTGAGCAATGTCACACCTGGTTTTCAGAAGCATTAAACTCATGCTTGCCCAACTTGCAGGATCAGTGTGATTATGTGCTAGCCATGGTGACCACCAATTTCTGTAGCCTTACTTCTGAAAGGAGAATGTAATGAGAACATTGCTTGACAATCCTGTCTCAGTCAGGATCTTTCCTCCACACTGAAATCGTAACACCCTCATTTTCAAACCTGTGTCACAACCGTGTGAGACCAGACTTTTTTTATCCTGCCTGTAGACTGGGCAGTGCTCCCTAAGGAAGGGATTATAGGAACTCAGCAGTTTTAGGGCATCAGTTCTTTTGCTTGGGCTGATGACTTCACTGGCGTGAGTGGCTTGGATTGGAAGAAAGCAAATTCAAAATCCCTGCAAACTGATGTGTGTTGGAGGGGAGCCACAGGAACAGCCACTGAGAAGCAAACAGGTTCTATGAAATAATAACTTGTTTTCACAGCAAAAATGAGAGGCTGTAAAGGACAGGTGGCTGCAGCAAATCTGTCCCTGCCTGAGGGGAGGATGCTGCTGAATCTGCTTTCATTGTGAGGAGGAAAGATAACCAAAAACCTGTGCCAGAAGAACCGGTGGGAAAATTCAGAAAGGAAAAAATTACAAGCAAAAGTCAACAAAATGAGTGGGCTCTTGGCCAGAATCTCCAAGGCAGATGGATGATACTGCTGGTTATGACAGCTGCAACTGAAAATGCAGGAGACAACGGGGGAAGCTGACAAATATTTAAAGATTACCACCAGCTGTTTAGCCCAAACCATATCTCCTCTGCTGAGTAAACAAAGCTTTGTTGTGGAACTGCTTTACTTCTTCTTCATAACTGGATGGCAAAGATGATATTTGAACATCATTATCAAGATCAAGCTCCTGAATTCCAGCAATGTCTTATCCTGCAGTAAGATCCTCAAGCCTGATGGATTCACAGCCCCCTGTCTTTACATCAAAGCCAATGGGACATTGTCTCTTCCTCCTCCATCCGGCTCTGCAGCCTGCTGTCTCCCCACAGCTGCTTCAGGAGCTTGGGGTGGCAGGGTGGTTGTGGCTCCCAGACAGGCTTTGGAGGGAGAGAGGTGTCCTTGTATGACCAAACAGTGCTCTTTCACATTGAGTTCTGCTTCCTGTCCCCTTGCTTGCTCCGAGTGCCTACCAAGTGCAGGCAACATTGCAGTTCTGTCCTTTGGAAACTCCATGGCACCTTTGCTGCATCTTCTCCCATGTGCTGCTTGACCTAGCAAACACAGACAGAGCCTCTGGCTGGTTCTCTGCCCCTTGTAGATGTTCAGCTTGCTAGAGGAGCTGGGTTCCCCTGAGAAGGGAAGTATGGCTCCATACCTGCGCTTGGCACTTTTTCTATCCTGATCAATTTGTCTTCAGCCTCTGGTAGTTCTCCTCCCATAGGAACACTTTATTTTTGTTCATGACTGGAAATGCAAGTGTAACTGCTGGTGCTTAAGGTACCCATTTTAAATGACAGACTCTTACCCAAAGGAGTGCTCAGAAATGTATTGTTTTTTTGTCTACAGAGTGCCCAAGAGTTTTGTCAAATTTCTTTTGGGTTCTCACTCCATTCTTAAACATCAGAAAAAATGGATTAAAGTTAGGAGTCTGTTTTCCTTCTCAGTCTTCTTGTACTTCATCTGAGATTTATCAAAAATACTTGAACAGAGTTAGAGAGACAAAAACAGAATTTTTAAAAATCTGCAGGAGACTGATGGGAAGAATGGAGAACATTGAGAAAACCTTTGTTTTTTCTTTTTGTTTAAAAAGGTTACCATCAGAACTCCTTGCAGCTAAAGGTGATGACTAAATATACTGGATTTAATCCATCTGAATCCTAATAAGAACATAAAAGCACAAAGGGATGTTGGAGGATGTGACTGGTCACTGGCAGGGGAAAAGAAGATACTGCGGTCTGCCAAGGTGAGCGATACTAGGATGAGATTATCTTTCCTGTCATGTACTTACCAAGCTGCAGCTCTTACTTTGGCTTGGTCCCTGGGTTTGGTGTCATATTCTCTTCCCCCAAGCACAATGAAGTGAAGCTTTAGGGTGGAGAAAATGGGTTAAGAAATTATGAAAATAAACCAGCCAATTGGTTATTCCTCTGAGATATTCTGGAGTCTCAGCTTGCCAAATTTCTCCTTGAGCAGGAGAAAAAGAATTTTCCTGCCTGGTCATGCTACTTTGCCAGCACAGGAGCAGTGGAAGCTGAGCTGGCCACTCTGTTGCTGGTCCAAGTGGTGGAGGGGAAGGCAGCTGCTCCAGGGCTGTTTCTCTGAGATTCAGAGTGGTATTCCTGATGTCCTGCCCTTAGCAGGGCTGCAGGGAAAGAAAGGGGGAGAAACATCCACAACTGAGTCTTGTGGGGAGAATCCAGCCCCAAATGAACACCTGTGCTATTGCAGCTTCCTGTTGCACTGCATACATCTGTTCATGGGAGATTCCATCACACAGGCACACCAAGATACATTGTTTGGCAGTTGCATGGATGTGTGTAGTCTGTTCATTTTACTACGGGTAATTATGCCCAAATCTTTTCCTCTGTTAGAGAAGTATTTCCAGCAGGATTTCCCTTAAGAGAGGTCATATCTACACTTTCTGTAAGCATCTGATTAAGGTTGTTGAGGTTTTGGGGCTTAATTATACTGCAGAGAAGCATGAACGGAGATAGGGTACCTAAACGGATCTTCTCCAAAATGTTTGCATTCACTGCTCTGTGGCAGATACTAACTCATGTATTTGGTGGTTTTCTCATGCCTGTAGTTCCTATACAGATTCTATCCTATGAGTGATGGTTAGCCTTGATTTCTTCTTGAAATTTAATTTATTATGTCCTTTCAGTCTCTCCATAAAGAAACTTGTTGGAAAATTTCAGCTGGAACATTTTTTGTTGGGCTTTATAAAAGCAAGATTATTGCAAAAAATTATGCATGCAGTGGCATTTAGAAAGGCAACTGAGATTTTTATTGAAGAGCTTGACACAGGTGGAATGAAACATTTAAGCAGTTTAGTGATAGATTTAATTTCATTTTCAACTGACAATGTTCAGAAAAAAAATTAAAACAAATATTTCAATGAGCCTGGGTTTTTAAAACTGGTTTTTGTGACTATTCTATCTTCCACTTAAAAAATTTTATTGCAGATTTTTGCAGAACATTTAGAGAGGGGCATAGTCAGTTTTCAAGCAGATTTATTATGTCATTATGGTATTAACTTATGGGGCATTTTTTCAGTTATTTTCATGGACAGTGGTGGGACAGAGGCATGACTCCAAGGGCATATGTATGTAACTACTGAAAACCCCCAATGGACACTCCTACAATCTGGTACAGCTATAGAATGACTCTTAAATAATGGCTTCCATGACAGTTAATGCATGCCCAATGGAGCTCATAAAATCCTGGGGCTCTTTGCACTCCCAGCATGTTAAGGCACTGCTGGGAGTTCCTTGGAGATGTTGCCCTCAGCCAGGGAGTTGGCTGCCTGAGAAGCAGCTGTGTTCAGGAGAGAGAACAGGTGAAGGAGAGGTGGGGGGCTCAGAGTTTCTCTAAAAGTTGGTCTTCCAGAGACTCTTCTGCTGTGAGTGAGTTCATACCAGTAGGTGAAAATCAGATAGCTACTTAATGAACAAATCTGTAAAAAATTGGAGATTTTCCTTCAGAAAACTTAGACTGTTCAAAACACCTTTTTTTTCATATTGAAAACTGATTCTATCACTTCTTCCATTCATGCTGTGTTTGAGATTGCATTTTGGAAATGGGCAGCCTGGGCAATATGAGATTTGAAGTCCACCCGCATAGCTAGGGAAGATTTGGCAGAGTTAATGCTTTTGAAGACTAAGTGGGTCCTTCCTAGAGTAGTCCTCAAACCCTAAGATTAATTTCATCTTTTTTTCATGTGGGACAATGCAGATATTGTTTCCTGAATTATACATTCCAATGTCACAACATGCTAATCTGTAATGGACTGGACTATGCAATGCCTTTCCTTCTGGGTTGCTGTGTTCTCTGCATCCTGCTCAGCCATTTGGAGATGCTGAATAAAGTCAGCCACTGCCATGCCGTCATCAACACAAAGTTCTTGGGTAGATATCTGTATACTTCCTTCACGATTTTCTGTCAGATCTACTTGTTTGGTAGATGATAGAAGGGAAAGATAATGAGAAAAGTCAAAAAAAAGTAGGAGAAACTATTCCTCTTCCAACAGGTATTAACCTGTTAACTCCTTGCAGGTTTCAGAACTACCAGGAGAATGATTCCTGCTTAAAAACTGATTCCACAAACTACTGCTAATGAGAAGGCAGTTTATATGTACTTTGAAAAATAAAATTTTACATGACACAGTGCAACATTTTAGACTGACTGGGATTTCTAAACCTATGTCTGTTTCCCAACCTTTCTCTCAAAGTGTGTACTCTATTTAGAAAACACACATACCTCTCTAGACTCACTAGTGGTCTGTTTACTACTGAGGAAGAAGAAGCCCTCATAAAGCACTGGTTTGTTATTGGCCACATATCAAATACAGGTTTTTGGATTTGGAGATTCTGATAACTAAAGTCAAGCCAATAACTCAAAGAAGAATAGCAAACTGATGAGTGAAGCTCCACAGAATTTGTTTTTGAGAAAAACAGTGAATTTTGAGCTTTTGTTGCTTGAAAGATAGCTGCTAGAGATAAAAGAACATGCATCCAGCCTACAATGGAGGGAGTACAAGGATGCAGAAATATCTCTTTACATGGAAAAATAAAAATTCTTTTCAACAGGAGAAAATTTAAGCATTAGAAAGTGTTATAAAATCTAACAGCAGAAAACCTCAGATGAATACATCCTTTCCCTGGAAAAAAAAACCTTTAGAAAAGAACACTCAATTTGTGGTTTATTCCCCACTGTTCCGAAGAAAATGCTGCTCATCCTCTTACTTGCTGCAGTTACATTGAGAGCAAGTATAGCACTCAGCCAAGATTGTGCATCTCTGTGTGGCTGGAAGGCTCACAGTGCTCATCCACTGCACCACAAACTGCTTCAGGCTTGACAAAGCATTGCCAGGAATGTTCTTATTCCCATTTTTTCTGTGAGTTTCAGAGCTGGTTGTGTTTTTAGCTACATCTCCAGCTACCAGGTGTTATCTGGCAAGCATTGTGTCTCTGTCTCACTGGTGTCTAAGCTGATGTGAGGTACTGCATGTCAGCAGTTCTCCATTGCACTGTGGAAATACAGGCAGAGACTAGAAATAAATTCTTTATTGTACTGTGTTGGTTATTGACTGGGAGAATAAAAACCAGGACTCCCTCCATTCCTTGTCTCTCTTATTTTGGATTGCTTTCAACCAGATTTAGCAGTTTTTATGGGGGCCAGAAAAGAAATTTCCATTTAAAAATAAGTTCTTTGAGTACCTTAAAGTATTTAGCATTGTTTATGTACAGAAAGGAAATAAAAACAAAACACCAGGATGCCTTTTGACTTTCTCTGTTATTGTGTGTCTTTTTTTCAGCAGTGTCATCTCTCTGTTTTACTGGCTTGGATTTATATAGGAGATCATGTCAATGACATGTATATGTATTATTTATTTTTGCTTTCCAGCTTTTCTTTTCTGGTCTCTGCATCAAGTTGCAGCAGCATTGCCTGGAAAGTCTGGTGCCTGGACCAATTCTGTTTAAAATAAAAGGCAAAATAGTGCTAAGCAATGGAGTATCACCAGAAAGGAGCTTGACCTGCTGTCCTGATATTGCTAAAACCAGCTGCTGCTGAAATCGCTCTGTAACTGCTGACTCTCACATCTGGCGTGAGAAGAGGATGCTTTAAATGCAGAAACCTTCATGAACATCAGGGGAGAAGTTGTGCCCTTCTGGGAAATCAGAGGGGTATTTACTTATCATCAGTGCAGGAGATCTGACCTGCCTGGTGTGAGTTTACACAGCAGCTCCAGCTGTGAGTTTACACAACATTTAGAATGCCCTCCCATGGCTTTATAAAAAAGGTCCTGTTATATTCGTGGTATGATAATTCAGGGACCCAGACATGACAGCTGTGCAAGGAATTTCACAGCTTTGCTCTGCTGTGTCACCTCCATATTTAACTATCGTCCTGAAACTCCACTTAAGAGACAAGGATATCACTTAAAAAAGACTTATCTTTAAAATGAATGTTTTATTTATTATTTTGCATCAAATTAGATTGCTTCTTCAATACAGCGATGAAATGAGAATTGTTTCTGTTTTGCTGAATCATTAGCTAGCCTGGTGTAAAACTTAAAATAGGATGTACATAGATAAAGATTGAAAATATAACATATATTTATTAACTTTAAATCTGTAGTCTAAGAAACTTTAACTTACATCATTGATTCAGCACCATTTTCATACATGTGAAATATGAAAGAAATACAATCTAGTCTGTTTAATGGAAATTCTACATAAGCAAGTTTAAGAGGGACAATTTTGATTACAGTTTAACTAAGACTGTATTTATTTCATAAATTCCAGACTAATTTTATTTTATTTAACTCAGATTTTAGAAAAAAATTCTAATTAATTTGGTCAAAATATTGTATTCCAAATTATATCTCAGTTGAAAAATATCCCTAACACTTACTACTTAATGGTAATTATATTGAAAGTTTTCAGATTTTGCTAAAAGTTTAATAGTATTTATAACCATGAATTTTATACCAAATTTGCATATACCAATTGTACTTTATAAATAATGAAGCTTGTTTTGATAAAGAGTTGTTTTTTAATATTTCCCAGGGTTTTCCTTCACAAATTATCACAGTATCCTGTCATATTTTAAATGCAATTTAAAATACCTGTAGTGCATTTTCAAAATTTATCAACTTGAAAGGATTATTTACTTATGTTAAAATGCAATACAGCGTGAAAAAACTAGCCAAAATGGTTTAGCATTTTATAATGAAGAGAAAATAATTATAATTGATTGTAATGAAATGTTTTGTTCAACTGGACCAATTTTTTTGTCCAGCTCTTCGATTTTTGCTTTCTGATCTAGCAAGGATGCTGATTCTCAAAGGAACAGCTGTCCTTGATTAGATCAAGCTGTGCTTCTTATCTTCTAAAATCT
>VWYI01037247.1:375810-388064 GCA_013399455.1 Anthoscopus minutus | reverse complement strand
GTGTCTGAGGGGACAGGGGCTGTGCAGGGCGCTCGGGGAGCAGCCCCAGATCCCGGCGCTGCAGGAAATGCGAGATGCTCGCAGTGACTCAGCTCCTGTTGTCACCAGCTCAGCAGTGCCAGAAAGTGGAACCTGATGGGGGCTGAGTGGGATGGAGACAAAGGGGATGGAGAATGTGTGAGCTGGTGCTTGCAGGGAAGGTGGTGTGGCCACTGCTGGCACCTGGGGGGACATTTCCATCTGCTCTTGGCAGGTGAGCCCGTGGTGCCTCCAGCCCCTGCTGGCCCTGCCAGGTGAAATCTTTGTGAATGCCCTAAACCCAAGGGCGAGATCCATCCTTTCACCCACGTCCTCGCTGGCTTTCCCAGTTTCCCTGCGGAGGAGAGGGGCAGTGCCTGCCACGGGAACTGTGGTGTGCCGGGTGAGCTGAGCTCAGCTGGGCAGCTGGGTCATTCCTGGCTTCCCCAGTGCCACCAGTGCAGCCTTTCCCTGCCTTGCCTTTGTGTTTGGGGGTGGTTTTTTTGGGGTCTGTTTGGGGTTTTTCCCCCCTGCTCTTATATAGAAAATCCCAGTTATTGTAGAAGTCCCCATGATAGGAAGATGGTGCAGATGTTGTGTAACCTCAGTGCACACTAAAATTACATTTTTTTCCCCTCAGAAGAACAAAGGAAGAAAGATGCCCCCTTACTGGAGTTTTGACGTACAAAATCACTGAAAAGTTTTTCATGCTTTGCAGCAGAAATCAGAATTAATTTTCTGCTGATATCTCCGAGTGAAACCATACCAGGCATTTAGTCCTATGGAAGAGCTCCAAAGCAGGAGCACAAGAGAGTGGATTTTTGGGTTTTTCCTCCAAACTCAAGTTGGAGGCCAGGTCTTAGGGACACAGAGGGAAATCTCCAGACCTCTCACTCTTTTCTTTGCAAAATACAGCAGCAGTTTTTGAACCACCAGATTCCAGAGCCTCCAAAGAATCACCAGCTGAAGGATCAAGCTGCAAACAGGGGCCAGCCAAACTCTGCCTTTTTGATAAAAATATCCTTCTGACTCCAGGAAATCTTCCTTGCAAAAGGATGTCCCACACATCCACCCTGAACTGCTCCTCGTGGCAAACACTGAGCCAGGTCTGGAGAGTGGGGAGCTCATCTGCACTGCAAACCTGGCAGCAGTGTCTGGGAAGGCTGAGGCTGTTGGATTCCAATTTTCCCTTGAAGCCAAGTATCCACAATTGGCATTATTTGCATCTGGGTTGGCATTAACAGCGCTGTGGTGGTGGTTTTATCCCTGGCTCCCCAGAGACAACACAAGGGGTAATCAACAGCCTCAAGTGCTCCGAAACTGAGCCTATTTTTTCCACTGGATTAGCAGCAGCAAATGCACAAGCACATTATTAAGATGGTTGCATTCATTTCTTTGGAGTCAGGATGGAATTTTGATCGAGTTAAAAACCCCATTAATATTTACATCACTTAGTGGTGCTGGAAGTAAGTACATTTATTTTAACTCAAGCTGCAAAGCATTTAGTTCTTTGTAATTACAGCACTGCTATTAAGTATTCATAAGGCTGCACAATAGAGTGTCACAGGAAACCTGGTTTAATTTAGTGGTAACTCAATGTTTGAGTTTTGTGTAAAAACAGAAACTAATTTACCAAGCCTGCTTGCTTGTGTTTTCCCACCTGGGCTTTGCAAACTTTCTGCAGCTTGGCTCTATTCGAACAACTTTTTGTGGCTTTGAAAGTTGGGAAGTTCCTGGGGAAGTCCTGCAGGTGTGCAGGTAATTTGAAATGGGCACAGCCCGGCTGGGGGAAGAGCTGCATGGAAAAAGACCTGGAAGTTCTGGTCTAGAGCAGCTGGACACGAGCTGCTGGGTGCCCAGGTGGCCAAAAAACCAATGGCACTTGGCTTGGATCCTCCGGTGGGTGCCTCCACTGGGGCAAATTTGCATTTATGGGAGGTCCTGGAATTTCTGACCCCTGAAATTTCTCTCTCCACTGCAGGATGAGGGCTCTTCTATGGACATTGAACTCCCAGCTACCTGTGCCTGTTGCCTGTGATGGAAGAACTTGATGTGAATGTGAGGTAGGAGCAAGGGCCCGGCTCCTGCAGCCCCTGAGCTGTGACCCCACAAAGCCTCTGCAAGGCTGCAGGGTGGCATTTTCTCCTTGGCTGCAGATAAAAGTCTCTCCTCATGCAGCAGGGCCTGGTTTGGGGGTTCCTGGAGCTTCTCCGAGGATGTGGCATCACCCTGGTATTTGGCTAAGTGTAAGATGTGGCCTAGACAAATCAAGGAGTTCTTTTCAGTAGAAAATGTCACGAATTTTGAAAAGGTTGCAGTGTGATGCTGGAGAGAAATTCCTGGAAATTTTTGACAGTTTGGTTTGGAACTTGCATTCATCACAGCCCGAGGGAGGTGGCAGACTTAATTTTCTCTAATTCCAGAGCAGAAAATGAAATGACCCACGAGTATTTCCTATTTATGTTTCATTGGATTTTTTAATTTCATGTGACTTGGTGACTGTTACTGGGTACATTTATTATAGGCAGCAGGTTAATGAGATCCTGTCAAGTGGTTTGAAATGAAAACCTCAGGTTGGTTACAGCAATCCAGAGAGGCCAAACTCTGCCTCTCCTGGGCTCTTACCAGCCCAAGGCACAGTTGTGCCTTTGAAAGACTCTGAAAACCTTCCTAGGCTGTTGTGTTCCAGGAAGGTTTTGGGATCTTGTCCTGAGTACTTAACACTCAAAAAAGGGGTTTTGCTTCCTCAGATGTTGGGGACAGGTTGTTACAGTCTGGATAAACAGGTGGGGAAAAAAATCACCTTTAGTGCAGGTATCAGCTTTTATAAAACCTTTTTAGTTGGAGCTGCTGGTGAAGGCAGACTCCCTTCACTAAACCAGCTGTGGAAAAACAGTGTATTATTTCAGTTTGCCACAGCAGTAATTGCTTTTTATTTTTAAGCAGAGCCCCTAAACCAGCTGAATTTTAGATTGATGTTAATTGCTTCCAAACTTGGCTTTATCAGCTTTAGTTTTCTCGTTTTGTTGCTGAAGGTGTTTTGTGTGGCTTGGAAAGTGCAGAGCCCTCCAGCAGTTCTGTGTGTGGCTCATTAATCTTATCCTGACTTTGAGGAACGAGCAGCAAGGTGAGGGAACAAGGAATCAGCTTGGCTGGATGGGTTGTGGTTGTTCTGGATCAAAGGAAAGATCCCATTTTGTCACCCAAAGCCCTGGCACAGAGCGGTCCTGACGAGCTCCAGCCGTGCCCTTGGGAGGGAATTGTGTGTGGGATGAGGCCCAAGTCCTGGGGTTTGCTGGGCTGGCTCAGGAGGCTCCTGCTCCCTGAGGGACACAAGGAGCACTTGGTGGCTGGCTCTGGGATGGGTTTGGCTCCCTGAGGGACACAAGGAGCTCTTGGTGTCTGGCTCTGGGATGGGTTTGGCTCCTCATGGACCACAAGAAGTGGAGCAGTTGGCTTTGGGATGGGTTTGACTCCCTGAGGGGCACAGGAAGGGGAGCAGTTGGCTGTGGGATGAGTTTGGTTCCCTGTGGGCCACAGGAAGGAGCAGTTGGCTCTGGGATGGGTTTGGCTCCCTGAGGGGCACAAGGAGCAGTCAGTGGCTGGCTTTGGGATGGGTTTGGCTCCCTGAGGGACACAAGGAGCAGTCAGTGGCTGGCTCTGGGATGGGTTTGGCTCCTGGAGCTGTGCACAGGCAGGAGGAGGCAGGGAAGGTCCTCGACCTCCTCTCCCCATCCAAACCCAGGAGGAAGAGGAGCAAGAGTCACAGAGGGAGGGAGAGACCCAGAGACCCATCCCTGGAGCTGCAGGGATGTCCCAGGAGAGGAGCTGGACTCTGCCCTCCTGCCCCCCTTGCTCAGGACACTGCCGGCCACTCGAGAGGGGGACAGGAGCTGGGCTGAGTGGTTTCAACCAAATAGGCACCAAAATGACCCAAAGGGTAGGAAATGGAAGGAGTTTGGGAAGTTTGCATGCTCTGAGTGCCCTGGCAGTGGTGATTCATGGAAAGCAAACAGCTCAGGATGCCTCCAGCAGGTTGCAATAGAGGTGTTTGTTCTTGTGTACACAAGCTCTTCTCAAAACCTCCCCGGCTTCCACACTTGGAGTCATTAAATCATTGCTTATCTCCAGTCCTTTGATCACACTTCTGCTTAGGTGAGAAATAACAGGCTATAAAATGTCATTTAACAGGCCACAGGCGGCCTGGAGCTCCCTTCCTCCTTCCCTTTCCAAGGGAAGATCAACTCTAATCCTTCTGATAGCAGCAGCATCCATCCAGAAAGGGATTTGCTCTTGCATTTCTGTAGAGATAAATGAACTGATTGAGAAGATTTCCTGCCAAACCCTGCTTTCTCCACCTGGTCCCCCTAGGCTGGGGAAGGGGCTGGAGCACCAGGAGAGGCTGAGGGAGCTGGGAAGGGGCTGGAGAATTGCTGAGGGAGCTGGGAAGGGGCTCAGGCTGGAGCAAAGGAGGCTCAGGGGCCCTTGTGGCTCTGCACAGCTCCTGGCAGGAGGGGACAGCCGGGGGGTCGGGCTCTGCTGGCAGGGAACAGGGACAGGAGCAGAGGGAACGGCCTCAGGCTGGGCCAGGGCAGGCTCAGGGTGGGCAGCAGCAGGAATTTCCCCATGGAAAGGGAGCTCAGGCCCTGGAAGTGCCCAGGGAGGTTTGGATCCCCATCCCTGGAGGCGACACTCAGAGCTCTGGGTGGGGACAAGGTGGGGATGGGGCACAGCCTGGACTGGGTGGGCTGGGAGAGCTTTTCCAACCTCAGTGACTCCATGGAATGTGGGGTTTGCCAGGTTTATCCTCCCCGTGCCTGGAGGTGCTGAGGTGGTTGAGCACAGCAGGGACACTTTGGGAAGAATCCACAGAGCACTCAAACACCTGGGGCACTGCTGGATCTGCAGGCACAGGGCTCACACCAGGGCAAAGCAGGAGGGCACAGGGAAAGAAGGAATCATAAAGAGGCTCACTTTCACAAATTTCCAGTAGCCAAAAAATCCTTGGGAGAAAAGTTCTCTTTCCTAAATGCTCCAGCCCAGGCACTGCTCCATGGGGGAGTCATCAGCCTGGGTGTTTTTCATATTGTTCAACTCTTTTCTCAGTTTCTAGGGAAACACTTTAAAGCACTATATTTATGGGAACATCTTTCCAAACACCTCCGCCAACACTTAATTAATGGAGTTTTTAAGCCTGGCTCCAGCTTCTGCAAATTAATAGTGTGCTCTCCACTGGCAGCTGTGGGGCAAGGGAGACACACAGGCTCTGTAAATGAGAGAGAGTGCAGAGGGGCAGCTCCAGTGCTTGTGCTCAGCCCCACGGGGAGGTCAGGCCTTCACACACTTCTGGGAGCTTTAATCTGCTTTTATTAGAGCACTTTGTGCGCATGAAAATTCCCTGCACTAAAAGCTGGGCCGTGAAAATGAACTTTTTGATGTCGTGCATCACACGTGATTCCTAGCATCAGTGTCTCTGCACAGAGGGGCAGCGAGTGGAGATCTGGAAAAGGCTGTGGGAAAAAAAGGATGTGAAAACCATCCTAAAAACTGGGATATCCTGGGACAGGCCCGGCTCCAGGGCTTGGCAAAAACGGGCTGGGCCTTATTGCCAGCTTTTGCCCAGGGCAGCTGCGGTGCCAGGGGCTTTCCACAAGACCTTCCTTGACTTTCCAGGGCTGACCCTCAGCATTAGGCTGGCAAAATTCCCTTTGTCCCCGTGTTTGCACTGCCCTCTTCCCCAGGAGGGGCTGTTTCCAGGGATCAGGGAGTCCTGCAGATGGGCACTGCTCAGCCACAATTAAACAATTAACAGACACTCCCAGAGCTTCCCAGGCTGGAGAAATGTGCTGGTCCTGACTCCTGGGTGGCATCTGGCTTCCATCTGAGCTGAGAGCTTGCCCTTGCCATCCTCAAAGCACCTTGACCTCCTCTCTTGTTTATTTAAAGTGAGAAGAAATGTGCTGAGGGTTTTGTGGAGAGTATTCAGAACATGCAGAAGGAGGTTTAAATAACACAAGGAATTTAAGTGCTCTGCTCCTGAATCAAGGGCATTCCATGTCCTTGCTTGCAGAGGTCGCCTCTCTGGAGCCTCCACACGAGTGAGGGCTGTAAAAATGAGCTGCTCAACCTCAGGGGCTGGAAGGTTTCTGGCTGGAATTCTGGTTCCAGGCTTCCACCCCTGGAATTATCTTTACCAAACTTTGGTTTTTGTAGTAAAGCTCAAAATTACCTGGGAGCTGGTTTTTGTGGCTTGGAGGGGGGGTCTCAAGTAAAACGTGTTCTAGAAATCGATGTTTTATCCTGTCTGTGCCGAGGCTTCCATTAGCAGAGGTAACTGCAAGGAACTTTTCCTTTCCTCTGGAGGCTTGGAACTGGGAAACTCTCCAGGAAATATTAGAAGTTAGACAGCCAATAGCTGTATTTGTCTTTTGCCATCCAGAGTGTAAACAGGCAGTGGGAGAAGGGCACAGCCTGGAAATTTTAATACCCAGCCTGATGCCAGGACCCTTCCAAGGGTCTTGACCAAACACCTCTATTTAACAATATTTTCCTGACTGCAGATATTGTTTGGAAAAGCAGAGCAGGACCTTCATGGTTTCTAATTTCAGCATCTGGCATTTCCCAGGCTTTGGGCAAAGATGGGAAGAAAGGTTTGAGAAAGAGAAGTCAGAATGAGAATGCTGAGAATGACCCTGAGAGGGCTTTGCTCAAGAGGTAACAAATCTCTGGGCACAGGGCAGGGCTTATCTGGGGGAGTTTTTACAGCAAAAGGTGTAATAAGGCAGGGCATTAAATGCTTTGAGCCCAGGAGCAGCAGCACAACTCCTGAAGAGCTGTGGGCTCTGAGCAGCCCAGTTCTGCACCTGGTATTGCAGGAGTCAATAGTTCTCAGCTTCTCAATTGTGTGAGAAATCTGGGCACTCAGGCTGTGTTTGGAATGGGCCTAAACCTCCATTTTCCCACTCTGTGTCATCCATCCCTCCCTATTTCTAAACTGCAGAGATAAATCTCGAGTTGTACATGTGTGGAATGGTGATGTCTCTGTGAGGTAAAACTGTTCTGTACAGTAGCCACAGGACAAACATTCTTGTGCAGAATGGACCCTGGGCTCTGCCTTCAGCACTTGGGGAATATGGAAGGGAAATCAGTGGCAATGATTGAGAATATTGGCAATGAGCTGCTGCATTCCACCAGCCCTCCTGAGCACCTCTGGGGTTTGTTGTTGGGCACTCAGCCTCGTGTGTGACAGCAGAGAGGCAAGAGCCACCTAGAAAACAGGGGGATGGTCACATTATGGATGTGGGATACACACCAAAAGTCAGGATGGCTGTTCTGCTTCTTTCATCATCCCCTGTGCATCATTAAACTGCTGTGTGGTTTGGCAGAGGCCGTGGGCTCTCTGGAGGAGCAATTCTAATTAGGAACTGATCAAGGTGCCTCTGATGAAACACCTGTTTGATCTTTGCTTTTGTTCAGCATTTACAAAGCTGAAATGATTGTTACAAAGTCTCTGCTGTGCTGTGTGTCTAAATCCCTGCCTAAATCAGAGATTTGGGGTTGTTCATTGTTGTGGAGTAGCTCCCCTAAAATCCTCTGCACAGAATGCCAGCTCTCCCAGCAGAGCTGCTCCATCCCTCTGAGCATCCTGGACTCTCTCCAGCAGCCCCAGGTCCCTCCCTGTGCTGCATATCCCAGAGTGCTGAGTTGGTGTGAAAACAAAAGGGGAGTGTTCAGCACGTGAAGGGGCAGCTGGGTTAAGGTCTGAAGACTTGCAAATAGATTAGAAGGAAAAAAGACAAAGCCAGGGTGCTGCAGAGCCCAGGTGGATGTGTCGGGGTGGGGCTTGGGTGGCACAAGGGCTCTCCTGTGGAACCTGTCAGAGGGTGCAAAACAAAGTATTTGCAGCAGCTGCCTTTGCTCCATGTAAATACTGTGATCTCAATCTCATGCTGATTTCAGGAGTTAATTTTAGCTTATATTTTAGGTGACAGTCTAATGGGTTTTGAGGATGGTGCTCACACAGCTCAGCCCTGCAGCGCTATCCCTGTGTGGGTGTGAATTATGTAACTCCTGATCTGCTGCCTGGGAAAGAGCAGAGCCAGGGCTCTGTCCTGCCCTGCAGGAGCAGGCTGAGCTGGCTGGGCCACTTCATCCCCTGCCAGAGAGCCCCCAGGGCTTAGGCAGAGCCCAGAGCTCCCCAGGGCTGGCTTTCTGTCCTCCCTCATTCCCCAAGGGCAGACTCTGTCCCAGACCGTGCTAAAGCATCTCATTGTCCTGTTCCAGTTTTCAGCCCCAGATCCAATTCCCACTAAGCAAAGGCTGGAGGTTCTGCCTTGAGCCCCTCGTGCCCCAGCCTGGCTCTGCTCCTCCCATCCTGGGGGCACTTTGGGCACCACAATGGGGAAAAAAAAATCTCTAAAGCTTGGGAGAACTTCCCAAGAGGGACCCGGGGATGGGAAGGGTCTGCAGGGGCCATGGAGGAGCAGCTGAGGGCACTGGGATTGTGCAGCTGGAGGAGGCTGAGGGGAGACTCCTTGGGGTCTGCAGCTCCTCCTGAGGGATCTCTGCTCCTGGGACAGGGCCAGGAGCCAGGGCAGGGCTGGGGCTGTGCCAGGGGAGGTTTGGGTTGGATTTTGGGAAAGGTTCCTCCCCCAGAGGTGCTGGCACTGCCCAGGCTCGCCCAGGGAATGGGCACAGCCAGGGCTCCAGGAGAGCTGGGACATCTCCAGGGATGGATTTTGGGGCTGTGCAGGGCCAGGAGCTGCCCTGGATGATCCTGTGGGTCCCTCCCAGCTCAGGAGATTCCGGGATTCAGCCCCTGAGGCTGAAGTGGGAGCCGCGGTGCCGGTGTCTCCCAGGTCCCCGATCCCGGAGCGCGCAGGGATTGGCGGTGCCAGCCCACACCCGGCAATTTGGGAAACATTGAACTCGCCCGTCTTCTTCGCTTCATCTTGACACAATCGGTTTTAATCAGTGTTATCAGCTGCCTCAAACACTTCATTCTCTGAAGCGCTGCCGCTTTCAGCCTCCGGGAGACTGGCGGCGCGGAGGTGCGGGGTTGGTGATGGTATCAGGAGTTTTGTTTCAAACCAGCACAAAAGGAGAAAAACCTCATCCCTTCCCTCCCACCCCAACGCCACCATTTATTCCATTTTTTTTTCCCCCCCAAAAAAAACACTCAAACAAACGAATCATGTGAGCGAGTTATTTTGATAGGTGGAATGCTGTTTATCCCTGGCTTGTCAATACTTTAATTAATTTCAATCTGTTTCTAAAACAGAAGTGAAGGACATAATTGACTGGAATCTGTTAGGAGTTGTCCTGCCATCTGCACGGGCTGAAGTGAAGCAGTGTAGCATTTAAAGGCATTAAAGGAAATTAAATGCTTCTGGATTAACGCTGACTTCTGATTAATATTTTAGAAAAGGATGTGGTAACAGCTGGAAAGGCAGAGATCAAATCATCACTTCCCTGCTGTCCTGTTTCTGTACTGAGACACATCATCAGGTTTACTCATAAAACAGCTTATCTCGATTTTTAAGGGCTCAAGACTGAATGATTTTTTTGGGTTTTTATGCCTGGGAATAATCAGGGAAGCGGGAAAGAGGAGAGGCCAATGACAGCTTATTTGCAGTTATGAAATACGGAGTTACACGGGGAAAAGCCCTGGCTGGAAACAAATCAAGCCAACCCTTCCCGGTACTCCCCACAGCCGAGGGAATTATTAAACCAACAGAACTCCTCCCTAGGCTCCCACCGCTCCGAGCTTTTCATCCCCTTTCCCGGGGCTTGTGCACATCCCTTGTTGGGGAATGTTCGCTGCCATCCCTGGGGATGCTCCGGCGAATGATCCAGAATTAACCCCTCCGGTCCCGCACGGGCCATCCCTGCGGCAGCGCTGCCGCTCTGCCCCCAAGGCCGGCGTTATTTCTCCCTCGGTGCTCTCGGAGCTGCTGGCAGGGATTTTCCCCTCTGCGCTGCCGGGATGTGGAGCGAGATCCAGGGAATGCGCTCTGACCCCGGCACTGATCTGTGCTCTTTAACTGCCGCATAAAATATGCAAAAGCACTTGAGTTCACGTGGAAAAGTTGGGGTGTTTACAGGAAAGTGAAAATTGAGCTTGAAAAAGTAATTACCCTCCTTTTTACTTTCACATTAATGACTATGCAGAAGTGCTTTTTAAATACGTCCGTATGTGGGTTTTAAGCATTCATTCCCCATCAGTATTTCACCTTTTTCCTTAAGTGATTTCTATATTCCTGCTAACCAGCAATCATTTTGCCTGAATCTCATTTCCTCATAATAGCAAACCCATCAATCTCCGCTTTATTAAAGAGGGAAGCAAGCTTGGAAGCCGGAGCGCTCCGATTTGATAAAAGATGTTATGCAAACCATTGATTTTAATTTACAGCAATATCCACTTCTTTCATTATTAACAACTTGGAATTACTAAGACTGAATAATTAACATGTGTTCCTGCTTGATGACGGATGATTCCAAAGGCAGAGGCAGCCCAGATGAAATCCCTCCTGCACCCCAGTGGGGCATCAGCCTGTTTAATGTTCCCCAGGGGAGCGGTGCGAAGTGGCGCGAGAGAAACGCTCCCAAAACTGATTTCAGAGCAAAAGTTCCTCTCACAAATGTGCCAGGGGAGTTCCTGCCCTGCCGGGCTCTGCTCAGAGCCTGCCTGGTGACCCCTTCTGTGTCCTGTCTGTGATGCACGGGGTGGGAAATGTGGATTTCAACCTTGTGAAGGTTAAAAAACCCTCCCCAGGCAATGTCTGGAGAGATGCGGCTCAGGGCTGCGCTCCCCTGGCGCTTCCGGAGCTTGTTTGGATGAGTAAAACTCAACATCTCCGCGTGCCAGAAGTTTCCAAACTCTTTCAGCTTTTCTCCAAATCTGGAGGGCTCGGTGAGATGAAGTGTAAAGAGCCCGGGTTGTTGTTTAGTCAATAAAAAGTGACCCCAGAGTCAGTCAAGGTAAAACAGAACAGCAGTTCCACTTTTCAATGACCTGAGCAATCTCACAGCATTAATCCCGGGTGTCCAACACCAGCTCTGCAGGCTGAGAAGAAATTTCCCTGCTGAATTAGGGTCAAGTGTTGCTTTTAATGCCGGCTTATCTCCAGCCACACTTGCTAAAAGGAAAAACCCCCGTTCTCACCTGTGCAATGCAAAGCCACGCAAGCAGGTGAAGGTTTAGGATGCAGTTTATTCAGGATATATCATTAGAAATAGCTTTAGAGGAAAAATAACTCGAAGTTTTGTAATAAAACCGGGTTTATGAGGAATTTATTGCATGCTGGGTGTTGCCTTCCTGCTTTGCAAGCTCTGAAAAAAAAAAAAAAAGAAAAGCCAAAAACTTTATTTGAAACAGCAAATTATTTATAGAAATCCACATTTAAAATATGGCTGACATTGTGTGTGGGGGGTTTGTGTTATTCTTCCTTTTTCTTTTCTTCCTCTCCATTTACTGAAAGAAAATACTGATTTCAGGGGGAAATTGGACACTTGGAAAAAAAATAGTTTCCTTTCCCTAACTCTTGAAAAATTCCTAAGCAAAAAAAAAGAGAAAAAAAGAGAAAAAAGCCAGACTGTTTTGTGTTTTGTAGCACAGAGTGAAGGGAAGAGAGAAAAAAGGCAAAACATTACGTAGATTTCCAAATTCGAGCTGTAAAATGCTTGTCTTGAGGAGAGCTTGAACCCATTAGTCCTTGTCACATCACATCGGGGACTGCGGTGACACACAAAGAGCGCCGGGCTCCAACTGAAAAAGGGGAAATTGAGGTTACAGGGACAAAAAACAAAATCCTTCCCTGTGAGGGTGGGGAGGAGCTGGGATGGAATTCCCAGAGCAGCTGGGGCTGCCCCATCCCTGGAAGCATCCAAGGCCAGGCTGGAAGGGACTTGGAGCAACCTGGGATAGCAGAAGGTGTGGAATGAGAGGAGTTTAAAGATCCCTTCCAACCCAAACCATGATTTTATGATACTAAAACCTTGGGGGGGAAACAATGGAAAAACAACAGGGAAAAAACCCCAAACAACAAAATGCTTCTGCATGGAAAATAACATTTATCTGTGTGAGGAGAGAATGGAAAGGTTTTTGTGCAGAGGCTCTGAGCTGGAATGTCAGAAACCAGGCCCAGCTGAGCCCAGCTCTCCTAAACCAGCTCCTGCAGGGTGTGGGTGGGAATGGGGATGGGGAATGGGAATGGGGAATGGGGAATGGGAATGGG
>VWYI01037247.1:342884-363088 GCA_013399455.1 Anthoscopus minutus | reverse complement strand
CCACGGCAGCTCCCACAGGAACCACGGCAGCTCCCGCAGGAACCACGGCAGCACCTGCAAGAACCACGGCAGCACCTGCAGGAGCCACGGCAGCACCCACAGGAACCACGGCAGCACCTGCAGGAACCACGGCAGCACCCACAGGAACCACGGCAGCTCCCACAGGAACCACGGCAGCACGGCCCCGACCAGCACAGCAGCCACCGCATGAAAACCGAGACCAAGGCTGCCAAGACCCTGTGCATCATCATGGGCTGCTTCTGCCTCTGCTGGGCCCCGTTCTTCGTCACCAACATCGTGGATCCCTTCATAAACTACTCGGTGCCCGGCAAGCTGTGGACGGCCTTCCTGTGGCTGGGCTACATCAACTCGGGCCTGAACCCTTTCCTCTACGCCTTCCTCAACAAGGCTTTCCGCCGTGCCTTCCTCATCATCCTGTGCTGCGGCGACGAGCGCTACCGCAGGCCTTCCATCCTGGGCCAGGCCGTGCCCTGCTCCACCACCACCATCAATGGCTCCACGCACGTGCTCAGGTGGGTCTGCATGCTGAGCTGGGGCAGCCACCCCAGGCCAGATCGGTTTTATTTAATCACCTTTGCTGAGTTCTGCTGCACTGCACCTGATGTTCACCCAGTGCCCTGTGTGTGGCTAGTGCACGTGAAATAGCAGAGTGGATTCAAATCCCAGCAGGGAGGTTTGATCCCAGTGAGGCTGAAGCCTTTATTTGGGGTTTGCAGCCCTTTTTATCAGGTGTTCCCATACAGGTCACCATGACTGGCCAAAGGAACCTCTCTGGTGCCATTGAACAAGAGAAAAACCCATTGAGAACATGTGTGTGACATTGTTCTGAGAGCCAAAACCTATTTACAAACAACACTCCTTGAAAGAGAAGTTCCCAAAAGATTTTCCCTTGGGAACAGATCAGCCCCTGCCAGGCTGGAAACTCTCTCAGGCTCAGGAAATCCTGGCCACACCTGTTAGCTCAGGTACACACATATATTCCATTACAACCTCTAGATACCAAGGTTACTCTATAAAATCACAGTGCTACAGTTTAAAACCCTCCACCATCTCACTCAATACAGTTTCTTTTGAATGGTTTAGGATATTTTTTGAACTGTTTAGGATGGGTTTTGAATGGTTTAGGATGGTTTTTGAAGGGTTTGGGATGGGTTTTAGATGGTTTAGGATGGGTTTTGAAGGGTTTGGGATGGGTTTTGAATTGTTTGTGATTTTTTTGAATGGTTTGGGATGGGTTTTGGATGGTTTGGGATGTGTGGCCCTCAGCCAGGATTCCCCCACAGCACAGGGTGATCCTGGGGGTGGAGCAGCGACCCCATCCCACCTGTGAGGGGGGGATTTCAAGGGCTGCAGCTGTGGCTCAGCTCAGGAAACACAGAGGCTGTTCCTGGGGCACCCAGCAGGTCTCTCACAGATCTGGACTTCCAGGTAAAATCCCTCCCATCCCTCCCTGGGCACTACGGCAGGGGAAGGACCCCAGAGCTTCCCAAGGCAGAGCAACACACTCCGTGCTGGGGGTTAGAAAGGGTTAAAATTTCTGCCTGCTGGGGAGTTTTTAGGATCCTGTAAGATGGATCAGAGCCCTGAGGGTCCTGTCCCCCTCAGTACAAACTCATTAACCCCACGAGGACCATTCTGTCTTGCTGTGCCCTTCCCTCCATGCCCCAGCACTCCCTGTTCCACACTGGGTGTTTGTGCTGGATATTCTGGAGGCAAGAGTGGAGGTTTTGTGGTATCTGCAGAGCTTTGGGCTCTGTGTTCCTTTATTCAAGGCACCAAGAGAGAAGTTGGTTTGGTTTTTTTTCCCCTTGCCAAGTTGCTGATAAAGCACATTCCCACTAATTTTTTTTTTCCCTCTGGAAATTCCTGAGCAAAAGCTGGAGAAACACAGCAAATGATGAGCATTTAGAAATGGTGATTTCAGTGATATTTCATTTGTTTTGCCCAGGGCAGGGCAGCCAGAGGTTGCTCAAGATCTCCACGCCAGGGGTTTCAGGGCTCAGCTCCCTGTGCCAGCAGAAGTGGCTCCAGAGCAAGCCCAAGCTGAGGGGATCTGATTGCTGCCTGGAAATGCTCATAATGTTAAATAGTCAAGAGGCAATTTGGTTGTCACCTAAATTTCATTAGCTGCCAACCTGGAAAGGGACTCTCTAAAAATACAGGAGATGATTAGACCCGACAACAACTAAAAGAAGAGTTTTGTCATTTCTTGAAGGAGCTTTCTATATTTATTAATGAACCTTTGCCAATGTTTACAACCAAGCTTGTGTTCCAGCTTCCCTGGCGTGGTTTTCCAGCTTGGCATCAGTGCCAGCCTTCCTGTGGATGTGGCCCCGGGAGCTGTGACCTCCAGAGGTGCCTCAGACACATCTGGGCTGAGCCAGGGAGTGCAGGGGAGATTTGGGATCTGCTGCAGGATCCAGGAGCAGAGGAGCCCTCGGGTCTGGGAATGTGGGTGTTCCACGAAGCCCAGGTTATCACCCTGAGTCAGAGGAGCCTCCCCAAAGAGCAGGACACAGCTGAAGCCTTGTCCCAGCTCCAAAAATGCCTCACTGGAGGCAACAGAGAGTTTCTGATAAGAGAAAAGCTTCTTGTAATTGTGCTGAGCGAAATCAAGATATTTATCTTATTTCCTACGAAGGAGAGAGGGGATTAGAGTTTTAAAATACCACAGTTTCCTTCAATTTTCACCGATAATCTCTTTCAATATGCCTGGATGTTGGGAAAAGAGATTAGAGCGAAGCTAAACCCCTTTGTGTTGCTTGGCCTAACACAAGATCCAGGATGAGAAGTTCTGCAGCGCTGTGTGTCTGGTGGGGAGGCTCTGCAGGGCACCCTGAGCTTTGCAGTGCCTGGGGTGGGGCCCAGCTTTGTCTGCTTTGAATTGTGTGAGCTTTGGGAAGCCACGGCGTTGTTGTGATGGGGCAGGAGCTGCCTTCCAGCTGGAGCCAGGGACCCATGGCCCAGAGCAGAGCCCTGCTGGCCACAGCCCCACACTCCCTGCAGCTCCTCCTGCCAAAGCCCAGACCTGCTGGAAACTTCCCACTTCAATAATGGAGTGCAGCTCCAACAACGGCACTGAGGTAAAACACAGACATCCCTCGGAATGCAGCAAGTGCTGGATCCAGCTCCCAGTCCTTTGCCAGCCTCTCCACTCACCCCAGAGGTCCAAAACAGGATTTAAAACTAATTTTGGTACCTGAATAAACTCTGTTATGGATAGAAATTTGCTCGCCACCTACTTGCCTTCTGTTTCAAGTGACCTTTGAATGTGTTGGGCTGGTTCTCCCCTCTCCAGAGATTAATTTGGTTTATCAGCAAAGTGTTCTCAGCATGTGCAAAGAGCTCCACATGCCTGAGGGTTGGAAATTCTATAGAAACCTCAGCAATTATTGCCGTGTTCTGGGGCAGCAGTATCTCCAACTCAGAGCTAATTGTGTAAGTGCATTTTAATTTTAGGTTCACTTCTTTGTTCTTCTTTTCAATAATTCTCTTCCTTTCTGATTGCTAGAGGAGAGTTTCTTTAAGCATTGCAGGCACCACCCCACTCTAAACTCACAATGTGGAAAAGCTTCCCTGTTGCTGGGTTAAATTTGCTTTAAAGGCTTTTGGAGTGTCTGTGGGGGAGAAAGCCTTGTTGTTCCCAATGTATTTTGGCCAGGAATTTGGTATTTCCAGGAAGGTGTCAAGCACTTTCAGCACATCTGTTGTGATTTGATTGGTTTTTAATAATTTGCCATTTTTGGGATCCTTCCCATTGCTTGTGGTGCTCACCCAGCTGTGATCCCAGCCCTTGGGCAGCTCTGGGCATCTTTCCACCTTCAGTGTTGCATTTCAAAACAGAAAAATGGCATTTTGAGGGTTTGCTTTGATTTATTTGGCATAGCAAAGGTGATCCTTGCCATCATGTGCTGCTCAGTGCATCTGGAATGGGTGACCCGGCCTGGGCACTGATCCAGAGCCTTGGTTTGGGTTTGCCATCAGTAAAAAATGTAAAAATGGAGGTGTGGGAATTACATCCTGCCCTGGAAATATTCCATTCCTATTAAAGCCAGCTGATTAAGGCTGCTCTGCACGAGCTGATGATTTCCAGCCCTCCCTTCTGCATGAATCTTTCTGTTCTGTGGCCATTCCAGCCATCCCAGAGAAGAGCATTTTAAAATGCAGGTAACCAGATTTAGGAGGCAGTTTGGGAACTCCCCAGGGACTCCTACCCTGGGCTGCCCTTAAATTGGATTGCAGCAGGCACAGACACATTCCAGGCCCAGGTTTGAAAGGAGTTTTGCAGAGCAGCCCTTGGGAGAGGCTTGGCCGTGTGATTTTTCCCTTGCCCCAGCAGGACTGGGCTGGGAATGGGAGCTTTGCTGAGGCTCACCCGGAATTCCTCCCTCTCTCTGCTGCTGCTTCCCCTCAGAGAAGTCAGAATTCCCATCTTGCTTCATTCAGCCTTGCCTGGCAGTGGTTCCCGAGTCAGTCGTGTCCCTGGAGTGTGCCTGACAGGGCGCTGGCAGGCTTTCAGAGAGCTCCTGAGGGCTTGGCAGAAGGGTTGTTAATGAGCCTGTTAATTTGTGTCATTCCACTGAGCCCTCAAAGCCCTCCAGGAACTGAGAGCAGCGCAACTGAGGAGCTTTTTGCTTTGTCTGAGGAGTTTTCGTGTTAAAGCCCTCCAGGACTGAGTCCAAGCTGTGCCCAATCCCCACCCTGGCCCCAGCACGTCCAGGAATTCCTGGGGCACCTCCAGGGATGGGATCCAAACCTCCCTGGGCAGCCCCTGCTGGTTTTTGTGTGCTTTGCCTTGATGGGCTGGCACAGCCCAAAGATGTGACATCCACACAGGAGCCTTGTCCTGCTCTGAAACCCTTTTGTCCCTCAGAATGAAGTCTAGCAATTCCTTTAACCTCGTGGAAAACAGCGTTCACCTTTTTGGTGTAATTTTTTACAAGTTTAATAAAAAGGCAGTTAGGAGACAGAAATAAAGCAAAGGGTTAAAACGGCTGGGTGCCTGGCACTCAGCCAAGAGCACACCTTCCTAACAAAGGATCTTCCTTAAAAACACCAGCCTGATGCATACTCATGGCTCCTTATGCATAATTTAAATATTCCTTTTAAGTTTAGATGGGTTTTTTTGCTTAGTTTCAAATCCCCTCCCTTCCAGCAGATCTTGTGGCACCATTTGGTCTCACACTCCCTGATACCAGAGGTTCAATAAATTCCTCTCCTGGAGCTCTGGTCACTGCCATCTGCATCTGGATAAAATAATCTAGGAATGCAGGGGAGGTTTTCTGATTCTCTTTTCATTCTCTGGGTTATATGAACAAAAGTCTTTATTCTAATACCATGCTGTAGCCTAAGAAATATATATATATGTATCACACTGCTATTTCTAAGTTTTATTATTAGCAGAAATAGAAGGAGCTATATTAACACAGCAAAGTTTTTCAACATTATGCATACAGCATTCAATTTAATACTTGTGAAGAGCCAATAATGGAATATGTACTTTTAACAACCTCCATGTTTTCCAAGCTCTGACTCCTGGCAATGCTTTTTCCACCACTGAAGTGTTTATGTGTTTCTCACTTCTGGAGAAACACATAAACAACACTTTAAGTGCAATGCACAGCAATGGATTGTGGAGATTTATTTAAGAACGAAGGCAGCAATATGGATTTGTCCCTTTGCAAAGCTACACGAAACAGAGCAGAGCCAAACTCAAGTAGAAAAGAAAAGAAAAATCAAGAAGGGGGTCATGTCTCATATTAATGTTATCTATGAGTAACTTTATCACTGATTGATGTGTCAGTGCACAGAGCAGCCCCAGTTTCCAGTGATATATTAAAGGCACATTGATGCATTCAGGGAGATTCATGCCCTGATTCAGGCTGCGATTCAGCAGCAGGGAAAGCCCTTCACAGCACTTGGATCCAGCTTTTGAGACAAGAACTGCACGGAGCAACTGCTCCACAGGCAGGAAGGCAATTAGGAGTGCCACTTCCACAGGTGCTGCCAGGAGAGCTGCAGGGCTCTGGAGCTGGCAGTGGGGAAGCTGGGAATGTTTTATCCAGCAGGAGCATCCCACCCACCTCCCCAGCCAGGGATGCACCTCCTGCAGCCCCTGGGCATCCCTGGAAATCCATCCTGGGGCACAGCCCAGCCTCTGAATGGGAGTGAGGAGAATGCCAGGCACTGATCTCTGCTCCTGGGACAGGGCCAGGAGCCAGGGCAGGGCTGGGGCTGTGCCAGGGGAGGTTTGGGTTGGATTTTGGGAAAGGTTCCTCCCCCAGAGGTGCTGGCACTGCCCAGGCTCCCCAGGGAATGGGCACTGCCAGGGCTCCAGGAGAGCTGGGACATCTCCAGGGGTGCCCAGGCTGGGATTTTGGGGCTGTGCAGGGTGAGGAGTTGAAATGGATGATCCCTCCCAGCTCAGGAAATTCCATTATTCTATTCTGTGAGAGAACCCCATAAAACAGCAGCTCCCAGAACTCAGGGAAGTGAATGATGCACTTCAGTGACAAACCAATTCTTCTGTTTTTGAAAGAATCTTTGTCCTTGCTAAATTTTAAAACAAGCCCATAAAATCCTTTAAAACAAGCTGCAAGCTAAATGAATTCCCTTAAAACCCTCTTTCCCTCTATGCTTGGCTTCACATGTGTTTGCCTGGGAGGGTTTGGCTGTAAAATTGTGTCTGCTCACCTTGGAATTCTTCTTGTCCCATAATTAACAGTGGGGCAGCCCAGGCTGCTGGGCTCTCCTGGAGTTCCCTGCCCTTCTCTCCTCCCTCCTGGGCACTCCTGTTTGACACACACGGGGGTTCCAGGCTCCTGTTTCAGCCCCAGCTACACTAAGGGACAATTCTGCATTATCCTCGCATGACATAAGGAAAGCTGTTTAACTCTGAGGAGCTGTAGATGCCTGAAATTTGGTTTTTTTCCAATCCAGGACTGCTGTTTTATAGGAGAATTTTCTTTTCCACGTGCACTGCTTCAGAGTCTTGTTGGCTCAGGAGAAAAGTGCAGGATGAGGGAGGGGTTACAGGTGGTCAGTGCTTTAGGAACCCCTGGAATTCCCAATTCCACTTCAGGGGATTGGTGAGGGACCAGCAGCACCTCATTCCCAGCCTGCAGAGGGGGATTTTGAAGCTCATCCTTGCAGCCAGGCACAGTTCCAGCCTTGGGAAAGATTAAGTGGTAACTGCTGTCCTCCTGCACTGCAGACTAAGCCAGCTCTTGCTCTCCCATCTGTACTTAAAAACCCAACCCAGCATTTCCAGCACACTGGAGCTGTCACAAGACTCCAGGATCACCAGCAAGGGATCTCCAGCAGCTCTGCATTGCCTCCATAAATCAGATTTTTTAGCAGTGAGCGTGGCTGCTAAAATCATGGGGACAAATTAAGTGGCCAAGTCACAACTCCCTGGACTTTGGTTTGAGAGCCAGGTGTGGCTTCCTGCAGAGAGGATCCTCAGCCAGACCAGAGGGGTGGCTGGGACTCATGGAATGAAGGGGAGGAAGGCAATACCCAGCTCCCAAATGCCTCCCAGGGCAATACTGAAGAGGTGTTGGAGAACAGGTTCAGCAGAGAATTCCTGCCTAAAACCCTGTGGGGAGATAGGAGAAGGGTCTTTTGAAAAGCAGAACGATTCCCAGCATGGTTTATGGAAAGAAGGACTCCAGCTGAAGGCTGGGATGGTTCTGAGAGCCAGGCTCCTTCCAGTGGGAGGTTTGGGGCTGTAGCTCTGGCTCTGATGCCATTGACTGCTCAGTGTTTGATGTGGGGGTGTTTCCCGATTAACCAGCGCTGTGTTTTTTCCTTTTCCCCCCTTAACTCCCTCACTGTGTCTGTCTTTGCTCCTTCCTGCACTAAAAGTGGCTGTTCCTCTGTCTCCAAGCTCCTCCTGCTCTTCTGCAGCAGACCAGCTCCTGTCTAGCCATGACCATGCTCTGTAAGTCCCTTCTTTTATTACTGCAGCTCTGTCTGTTCTCTGTTTATTGCAACCCCCTTTAAACCCTCCTTCATTTATAGCTGAACGTTTGTGGGGTGGAGGCAGCGGCCCCAGGGGAGTGGGGATGTCTGGCAGGACATGGGGAGTGGGCTCCTGGCTGCAGGATACTGTGGGTAACAGGGATCTCCCCCTTTGGGATGGTTGTTCTCACTCCAAGGATGAGGGTACAGCACAGCAGGGTCTCCTCAGCGGGCAGCACACACAGAAAAGCCGGATACAGAGAGTGGGTTTGGATATCAGGAAAAATTCTTCCCTGGGAGGGTGGAGAGGCCCTGGCACGGGGTGCCCAGAGGAGCTGTGGCTGCTCATGAATCCCTGGAATTTCCCAAGGCCAGGCTGGACCTGGCCTGAGTGGATTAAACCTGCCAGCTCCAAGGTGTCCCTTTCCCTCAGAGGGTTCCTGTCACCATGGGAATGCTCCAGGGCCAGGCACTCCTGACCTGCAGCTCCAGGAAAGTAGAGTAGGTGTGGGACTAGCTTCTTCCTCTGAGTGGTTTTGGAAGGAGGGCAGGGGAAAGGAGCGGGATGAGGGAATCCTGGTGGGCAGAGACAGCCTCCCTGTCTGGGAACTGGCATGAGGAGTCCCAGGGACTGGCAGGAGCCAGGGAATGCACCTCTCCCTTCAGTGCCACAGCCCCAGAGCAGCCCCAGCACCCATCCCTCCTCCTGCAGCCCCACAGCCTGGGCAGGCTGCAGCTCCCACCACGCCTGAGGTTATCCTGGCAGGCCTGGGGCAGGCAGGGGGGTCTCTCTCCTTTTCCCCTTCAATGCTTTTGTCTATTCCTCACTCAGCACACAGATTTCAGGGAGGCAGCAGATTTCAGCAGTTGCTTTGCTCCAGCAGAGTCCAGGGCAGATTCTGTTCCATCTGGAAGTTTCCAGAGCCAGGTTCCCTGGGAGGGCTGGGAGGCAGAGCTGTGCCCAGGCTGCAGTCTGCTCCCTGGGGCTGCTCTGCAGAGCACCCAAAGTCCCTGCCAGCCCTGGAGGAAACAGAATCACAGAATGGTTGGGTTGGAGGGGACTGGTGCTAGTGGACACGAAATAGCAGAGTGGATTCAAATCCCAACAGGGAGGTTTGATCCCAATGAGGCTGAAGCCTTTATTTGGGGTTTGCAGCCCTTTTTATCAGGTGTTCCCATACAGGTCACCATGACTGGCCAAAGGAACCTCTCTGGTGCCATTGAACAAGAGAAAAACCCATTGAGAACATGTGTGTGACATTGTTCTGAGAGCCAAAACCTATTTACAAACAACACTCCTTGAAAGAGAAGTTCCCAAAAGATTTTCCCTTGGGAACAGATCAGCCCCTGGCAGGCTGGAAACTCTCTCAGGCTCAGGAAATCCTGGCCACAAGGGACCTCACAGCTCACCTGTTCCACCCCCTGCCCTGGGCACCTTCCACTAGCCCGGGTTATTCCAAGCCCTGTCCAGCCTGGCCTGGGACACCGAAGGAGTCTTCACATTTTGGGACCTAAGGCTTCACTGAGCACTCAAAGGTCTCCATCTCAGCTGTACCTGGCTGTGATTCCTTCAGTCCTGTGTGTCAGGTGCCTGTGAAATGTCCTCATGTGAGTGTTCCTGTCTGCTCTCCTCCCTCTGCAAACACCCCTGTGTCCATCCCTTTTTTGTGACCCATCTTGGCTGCAATTTCCCCAGGAAGTTCCACTGGAGAGGGGCTGCAGATGGGGTCAGCTGGGTGTGCTGCTCTCTCTGCTCTCCAGTGCAGTCGTTGGCTCTGCCTGGAGCAATCCAAGCTGAGCTGCTGCCAAACCCTGTGACCCTTGGACCCTCTCCCCTCGTTCTGCTGGGCACAGACAGGAAAACCTTGATTTCCCATTGTGTCTATGCAAAATAATTACAAAAACCTTACCCAGCTGGTCTGGTTGGATTTTACACTTTGCTGGTCAAAGTGACAAATGCCTCCCTCAAAGTCAGGACAGCAGCAGAAGTGGCTCAGGTTCAGAAAGTAGCAAGGAGCAAGGATAAAATAATCAAAATGCACTGGAAAAAGCTGCCCTGGGCAGCCCCTTCCATGCTCTGGGCCAATTTTCCCTGGTCTAGAGACAGAACTGGGGTGATAAAACTGCTTCTTGTTCTTCTGCTTCTCTCTTTGTCCTTGTTTATGTCCCTCAGTTGAATTTGTCACAGCTGTTATTGATGAGATCCTCGGCGAGGCTGCAGAAAAGTTATTGGAGATTGTGCTGGGGTTGTTTTGAGGCTTAGGAGCACTGAGGGAGAAGTTGTCAGTGCCTGTCGTAGGAACACAGCTGATTGAAACACCTCAGGCTTCAGAAAAAGCGTTTTCAACTTGGAACTCAAACCTTTCCCCACAATCATCCTTGGAGGCTGCTGGATGTGCCTGGGAGGAGAAGGAAAAGCTCCTTTTTTGTCTTTTTTTCCTACATTAACAACTCCTTGGTGTGGTAAGGAAGATCCCTGGTGGGAGTTAGGGCTGCGGTGGTACAAGAGACGTCTTGGAAAGAGGTTGCAGCAGCAGAAATTGGGGCTGCCCAGTTTTCCAAAGTGTAAATCCTTCAGTTTAGGGGAATGGTGTCAAAAGAACCAAAGGAAACAGCCAGCCTGGAGCAGGCCCCCAGCTGGAAAGGCAGTAGGGATGGTCAGTGCTTCATTAGCAGCAGCACTGCAGCATTAATTGCCAAGGGGATTTGTGGCACTTTGCTCAGCGGGTGCAGCGTGTGCCCTACGAATTCCTCTCCAGCAGAGCTGCGCCCCAGGGCTGTGCAGCAGTTCTGGCTGGGATCCAAAGGGGAGGAGAGAAATCCTGCCATGGAGGGGATCAGGAAAGAGAGGGAGACTTTCCCTTTCCTTCCAGTTAAACCCCAGGGTGTTTAACTGGAACCAGGCACAGGTGTGTGTGTGCTCTGTGTGCCAAGGGCATGCTCCAGCACCAGGAGCCAGCACCTCTCAAGGCTTCTCCAGACACCTTCACTGGGACTTCTCCCTTAAGATCTCAGGGATTTCTGAGCCGAAGCTGCTCCTCCACCCTCACTCCTCCCAGCCAAGGAGCATGGGGAGCAGCAGGGAGGGGATGGAGGTGCCGATGGCAGCGCCGTGTCCAGAGCTGCAAAGTCTTCTTGTCACAGCTCATGGCACTGCCATAAGCACTGGACTGCCAGCAGCTGTGCTTGGGAGGGCCTGGCCCACCTGGAATTTCCTCCTGGAATTTCCCTCCCTTGGGATGCAGCCTTGGATGGGCCCTCAGTGCTTGGGTCTCCAGCGATCGCCTCTCCTAACCCAGAGATCCCTGCAGAGATTCCTGAGGCACCCAGACCTCCCTGCTTGGGCCAAAAAGAAGCAGAAAGTTCATGGGAATGTTGGGAGCAAACCAGTCAGGCTCTGCTTGTCTGTCTTTGGGGAGAATTGTTCCTTCGCAGTGAGTTTGGGTGTGTGGGAGCAGCGTGCTCATCCTTGGGGCTGGGGGTCCCCAGTGCAGTCGTGTTCCTGAAGGAATTACAGCTGGAGAGAAGATCCTGGTGGCAAAATCCTCACAAGTGGAGCTGTCAAGCAGAACAGGAGCATCAGGAGCTGCAGGGTCTCTGCACAGCCCCTGCCTTGGCTCCCCTTTGTCCAGGAATGTTCCTGCAATGTTCCTCTTTGGCAGAGAGGAGAGGCCCAGCAGCTGCAGGCTTTGCTGGGTCAAGAAATCAGTCTGGACGTGCCAAGGTCCCAGGCAGGTGCTGGGGAAGGGAATTCCCTGTTCCCACAAAGCCCTGGCAAGCAGGGAGATAATTTCCCTCTGGAATTCCCATTCCATGGGCAGCTGATCCCTTGTGGGGGCTGGCTCAGGCCGTGGGGATGCACAGAGGGGCCGGGGCACAGGGGTGAAGCTTTTGGAACAGGAAGGAGCTGAAAACTCCTGACAAATCCCAGATCTCTCTGTCTCCCATCAGTCCAATTCCTGCTCCTGAGAACCCCAGCAAGGGCAAATGTGCTTCTGGCTCAAGGTGTGCAAGATCAGAGGTAGACTCTGGTCACTGGAAAGGCATTTGTGACAAACCCACAGTTCACTTGGCCAACCCTCTGGAGACATTCTAAGAACTAATTATTTCTTTCAGCTTCTGGTTTAAACTCTTGTGCAAAACATCCCATCAAGCAGAGACCATTACATGGTGTGTTAGTGTAATTAAATAGAGAACTGGGCTCCAGAGATACCCACAACACTTAATTGAGATTAATTAAGCAACATGAATTACAGCTGGAGAGGATGAAAGGGAGCAATTCAGAGCTGGCTCAGCAAAGGGGTGGGATGCTGGGTTCATAAATTGTTTTTCAGAAGCAGCTTCCCCAGGCAAGTTTAGTCAAAGGGCTTGAGTTTAGCCCCTGGAACAGCCCCAATCTCCTGGGCAAACCCAGGGGTCCCTGTGCCATGGTGAAGGCCGGGGCTGCTGGAGGCAGCACAGATAAAGCTCTGCCAAAGTAAACACGAGATTTCCTTCCCTTCCTCTCTGAGGCAGCAGTGGCATCTTCATTCCTCGGAATCAGGGAATCCCAGAATGGTTTGTGTTGAAAGGGACCTTAAACCTCACCCAGTTCCAACCCCAAAGCACCTCCCACTGTCCCAGGCTGCTCCCAGCCCCATCCAGCCTGGCCTTGGGCACTGCCAGGGATCCAGGGGCAGCCACAGCTGCTCTGGGCACCTGTGCCAGGGCTCCCCACCCTCCCAGCCAGGAATTCCCCCCAATATCCCACCTAAACCTACTCTCAGTCTGAAGCCATTTGCTGAATTATTGGGCAAAGCACATCTTTGGTTGCCTCAGCACAACACAAAGGGCTGTGCTACAAAATTGGGTCAATTTTGTGAGACCAGTGCTTGCTGTGGGAGAGCCCAGACTTTGGTCAGTTACAGTGGAAACTTGATGGGTGAAAAGCAATTTTCTGTTCCATTTGCCACATGTATCATTGCTTTGCTTTTCCTCAGGAAGGAGCAAACATAAATCTGAGCAGATTTTATTTACCAAAGCAGAGACTAGGGCAGAGATTTATGGACTGTGTCATCTCCTCTGGAGCAGAAAATAGACAGGCCCAGGGGCAACCAAGGGATGGCACAACCTTCAGAAGTTTGAACTTATTTGTTTGCTCTGCACAGCAAATTTGGTGGCACTGTATAAAGGAATGGACGGGCAGGGTCTCACAGGTGGCTCTGAAAGACCAGAAGAAAGCACAAAACAACAGAAATAACCTCGTGTTAGCAGCAGGGATATGGAAATCAAGGGTTTGCACACACAGGTGTTTTGATGGCCTTGGTCACCTCCTCCTGTGCTCAAAATCAATTCATTGATCAGTGGGACTCTTCTTGCCATGTCCCAGTCTGCAGGGAATTCCTCTAAGGAATGATCTCAGAAGTTACTGAGAGCTGGTTTCACTCTGAGTAAAAAAAACCAACCAAACCCATCAGAGAACAAATAAATACCTGCTTGATTATGGTCCCTTGTTCTTTGGGCGCCCCTCATCCTCCCCACAAAATCAGCTGTGCCTTTATTCAGATTTCTGCCTCTCCTTACCCTGGCCATGGCACATTCAAATGTTGAGCCTGACATTTTTCTTCTGGGCACCTTCAGGAGCTTTGAGGCTCTGCCTGTTAGGATGCTCAGAGGAAAAAGATAAAGCTTTTCCTCGGGTCTTGGTTCCCAGAGAAGTTCAGAGAAATCCCAGGGGGATCCTGCACGGACCCTCAGGGGCAGGAGCAGCTCCTGGAGAGGCTGGGGTGGGGGAACAGCACCAGCACAGGAGCTTTGGGCACAGAGGGACAGAAACTGGGGACTGAGCAGGCTCTGAGCCACAGGAAAATGAAGCAGCAGCTCCTGTCCCACTCCTGAGGAGGATCTGACCCTGCTGGGAGAGAGAGCTCTTGGCAGGGAAGGGGATGAGCAAGGGGAGCCTCATCCTTCCTGAGGAACAGGGGAAGGAACACAGGCAATATGTGCTCCTTGGCTGGCAGGCTCTGAACAAGCTCAAAACAAGGGAGAAAGTGCCCAGGAAAGCGAGGCAGGGAATTAATTGTGACTGCAGGGAGCACAGGGGGTCTGAAATCCCAGCCTGCACCGATCAAACCAAGGATTTTGAGGGAGAATCTGGAGGTTTTATTCAAATTAAGCACCCACTGCCAATGTCCCCATCTGTGGTGTGACATTTAATCCTGATAAAAGGCTCACAGAAGATGAGGAGTGGGGAGCACAGCTCACAATTAATTAATATTGTTCACAATATCACGGATGGAGCTTTATAAATTCACACCCAGTGGGTTGTGAGGGAGAAAGTCCAAAGCCAGGAATGTGCTACTTTAATCACATCAGAGCAATATTATTTGGAAAATCTGGATAAAGAAGGAAAGGGGAGAAGAAACTCACACTGAACACGACACGGTGGAACCTGGTGTTTGCTCTCTCAGCAGCGTGGAGAGCTGAGGAAAGGCAGCTAAATAAACTTAAATTAAAGTTGAGAACATTTACTAAGCTTAACCTACAACAGGTCCTAGTTGAGATATCACAAAGGCACCTTTAGGCATCACAAGGATATTTGTTATTAATTTTAAATGGGTTTTTTCCTTATTAAACTTCACAGTTTTAAGTTGCCTAACATTTAGCTGGTATCTCGGTATTTAAGATGCCATTACTCCATTACAAGAAAATGTAACTTTCAACCCTTAAATTATTCACCTTAAGGTAAGCACAGCTTCCCAGCACCACCCTGGGGCTGTACAGAAGCTCCCAGGACACAAAGCTGTGGATTTTGCATGGCCAAAAGGCAGGAAGGGCTGGATGAGCCATTCCCTGGGGAGCAGAACCCTTCCCTCAGCCTGGAGGGTGGGAGGCAGCCCCAGCTGCTGTGAGGGAGTTGGTGGCATTTGCTCCTGAGAAAGGCACCCAGAGGAGTGACAGGAACAATGTGCACATGCCAGACTGTTGTTATCAAACACACGAGGCTTGGGGCAAAAATCTGCTTTTGACACCTAAAAAAACAACAACAACAAAAAAATCTCTGCTGCTCACACACAAAGTAGGGAAGGAGTGGGGGAGTTTTTGCCAGATTTCTAGGAGCTGTAATTGCATTTCCCACTGTGGAGAAAAGCCACCTGTTCCCAGAGGGAGAGGGTTGGGAAATATTGGATCCCTGTCCCTGGAGGTGGCACTGAGGGCTCTGGGCTGGGCACAGCTGGGGCTGGATGGGCTGGGGGGGCTTTTCCACCCTGAAATTCTGGGATTCTCCCACTTGGGCACGTTTGAAACTTGACAAACTCGCCTGAACAGCTCCAAGTTCTGCCACTCTTTCATTCCACAGCTTTAACAAATGCAGGATTTTCCCCCAGCAGATAAAAAGATTTAATTTACGCCAATGGTGAGACCTCATTTAAAAAAAAAAAAAAATCATCGTTATTTCCTATTTGAATATTATTAATTGATTCTGCTTGTGTTTCATTAATTGAAGCACTTAAACCCATTCTGAGCCATCCCATCTGGGGGTGCTGCGAGCTGCTCTCCGTGGGCTGCTCTGTGTTTCTGATGTGCCTGAGCACTTCCAAGTGCTCTCCTCATTACCACATTTGGGGCTCTTGTGGCTGTTGCATTAATTACAGTGCAAAAACGAACTGGAGGCCAAAATCTGCAGCTAATTAGAGCCTATAATGGAGAGCCAAGCTTAACATTAACGAGAGAGAAATGGAAACAGGGAAATAATGGGAGGAAAAGGGGAAAGGGCTCCTCTTCCCCACACCCCCCTGAGCGGCCTCTCTCATTTGTTTACTTGTTTACCCTGGTTTATAATTAGCAAATGCATTTCACTCACTGCAAACGAGGAACCTCTCGTTGATTTTGGAATTTGCTTCATTTCTGTCCTTTGGTGCCCAAATTGCTGCTTCTGTGGTGGGAACATGGATTTCTGCAAGGCCAGGAGGTCCCAAATCTGCAGGAGAGGAGCCCAGCAGCTCCGGGCCATCCCCACCCTCCTGGCTGCTGTGTGGAGCCCTTGATTTCCATCACCAGGTCCTGTTCATAATACCCAAATTCCAAGGGTTTTAGCTGCAGTTGAGCAAAACATCCTGCAGTGGAAAATAGGGAAAATCATAAACATTATCCAGGTGGAGCAGCTGAAAGCAGAAGGAGAGTGGGAAAAGGGAAAAATGATCAAATTCAGCAATTGTGGTGAGGGGGGATTGGAAAGGACCATGGAGAAATTAATTCAGAGAGGCTGGCAATAAAGAGGATAAAAAAGGAAGATGGAAATGAGCACCTGCAGTGCCAGGGAAACAAAATTTGGGTCAAATTCAGCAGGAGAAAACCAAAAGGAAACGAGATGCTGAAGGGTTTGGACATCTCATTTTGAGATCCTATTTCAAGTTATTATTGCCTGCACTTCTAAACATCCTCCTTGAAAAAGATCCACAGCTCCTGCAAACACAAACATAAAGGGGCTGGAGGGGGTTTAGTCTTGGTTTGCCAGAAAAAAAACAAAAAAGGGAAAAAAGAAGAAAAAACAATGGGGAAAAAAAGGACAAATATTGGAAGATGCTTTCTGTGTTTCCTGAGACTTGTCAGAGAAAAATAAATCTCTCTATCCTTTTTTTTTTTTTTACATTTCTCTTATTCAAGGGCTTTGCTTACTTGAGAACTGCTAATTTTAAATCTGTATTTCTGCAGAAATCCTACAAAATGCACTGAAAGCTGGGTGATGTGGGCTGGAGACAGATGTTTTATAAAACCTCTGCCTGATATTTAGCAAAGAATGCTGAGGGCTGGGTTCAGCTCCCAAGGTCGGAACAGCATTATTTGATTTAAAGATAATTAAGAGATTCAGCTTAACTGCTCAGGAGTGGGGAAATAAACACCTGTCATGAGCCAGAGAGAGATTTGTGTTTAGATTTGACTACAAAGGACTCTAAAATCAACATTGCTGTCAGAGCCATGTAAATAATTCAGCAATCCCAACGTTTTCCTGAGATCTGGGTTTTCATGGGCTTTAATGGGATAATTCCATTTATTCTTACCCTCCTCTTTGATTTTATGCTGATGGCCAAGTGCAGAACTTCACTGCAGTGATGGGAACAGGACAAATTCAGCCCAGAGGTTCCAGAGTTACTGGGAAGCTTTTAATTTTCTGGGGTCTGTGAACCTGGGAATGCTGAGAGAGGGATACTTCTGCTCTCATTGGTGGAAGTTTCACATGCAGCTGCATTAAAAGCAAATGTTTTGTGAAACTCCATTTAATTTGGCCTCTGTGCATCCATTTTTTCAGCAGAAGATGGAAATGGAACAATGCATTGTGTTGCCAGTTCATTCTGACATTTGGCGTGGTTCAGATTTGAGGACTTTGTTCTTTCAAGGCCTTCCCACTCTTTCAAAGCAGAAAAATATCACAGATTAAAATAGGGAATTCCAGAGATTCTTGGGGTTTGTGTCACACTCTTCTCAGTTTTCTGTTTCCCAGCATCTCCCAGTTCTCCAAAAATACCAGAAGTCCCTTTCCAGGGAGACAGGAGGAGGGGACCTTCCTGATGTCCTGGGGAACGCACTCGGGTTTTGTTCCTGGGCCACTGCAATTCCATCTCTGGGACCTTTCCTGGAGCTTCCAACCTGGGAATTCGTGGTGGGCAGACCCACCCTGCACTCCCAGGGGTTGGTTCCTGGGGGTTTGTGGCTGCCATAAAACACAGAAATAAAAAAGACTTTTCCCCACCTGTTCCTGACACAGGAATGCAGCAGAGCAGATCCAGCACAGGCTGGGATAAATTACAAAAATCAACTGAAGCTGCTCTCTCTTCCCCTCACTTTTAGAGTGGTTTGTGAATTCTGTTGTTTTCTAATTCAGACTTCATAATTCTGGAACTGAGCAGATGGTGCAAGGCTGATTTCAGTGATGTGTTCATTAAAATAATCTCTGCCAAGTGATTCTTCACCACAATCCCCATTTCAGACCAATTATTTGTTCTTGCTCTTGGAAGTCCCTCTGAAAGCAGCAGAGCTTTGAGGAATGGACACGATATTGAGGGTGAAGTTCCAGCAGTGGTGCTGCAAATATTCCAGAGGGAGAGAAAGGAAAATGCAGGGAAAGATAAATTGTGGAGCAACACAATTGTCAATAAATCCTTCATTCAATTTGGAAGCTCAGTTCTCTTTAAAATGAGGCTCCAGCCAACTTTTTACCTCAAAATCCCTTCTACATTCCACTCTTCTAGGTGGTTGAGGAGAAAAATGGTATAAAAATGCTTTAGTGAAATGCCTGGCAGAGGAGATGCCTGTCACCAGTGCACACGAAATAGCAGAGTGGGTTCAAATCCCAACAGGGAGGTTTGATCCCAGTGAGGCTGAAGCCTTTATTTGGGGTTTGCAGCCCTTTTTATCAGGTGTTCCCATACAGGTCAGCATGACTGGCCAAAGGAACCTCTCTGGTGCCATTGAACTAGAGAAAAACCCATTGAGAACATGTGTGTGACATTGTTCTGAGAGCCAAAACCTATTTACAAACAACACTCCTTGAAAGAGAAGTTCCCAAAAGATTTGCCCTTGGGAACAGATCAGCCCCTGCCAGGCTGAGAGCTCTCTCAGGTTTAGAAAATCCTGTCCCCAGACGGCTTTGACAGATCGCTGGAGGTGCTGGGAACATTTTGGGGATGCTGTGGCAGTCCCTGTGCCAGGAATGCTCTTTCCTCCTGTCCCACCCGTGCTCTTTCCCCACAGGGTAAACAGCTGGAAGTGTTGAACTCACTGCCAGAGGCTTCAGACAGACACTTTGTGCCACACGACATCCCGGGACACCTTAATGACTCCTCTTTAGCTTAATGAGCCTCTAACAATCGGCACCGCCTGCTCTTGCTGCTCTTGCTCCACCCTGGGACGGCCGCAGGACACGGAGGAAGGTTTGGATCCTTGGATGTTCCCGTCCCTGTCCATCCCGAGCTGCTCCAGGTGTCTGCCCGAGCTGGAGCAGGGGCTCTCCTCTCCTCTCCTCTCTGTGTCCCACGTGTGGCATTCCCGAGGTGTCCCGGGTGGACTGTGCTCCACAGTGTCCCTGTCTGCCTCTCTCCATCCGGTGGCATCTCCGGTGTCACCTCGTGGCCGTCTCGTTGGAGTCTGTTCAGTGTGAGGTGCAAAATGTCTCTCCTTGTCTCTGACATGCAGCCTGTCACTCCTTGGGAGCACGGATTTTAAATTCCCGGTCCTTATTTGAAGTGCTGGAGTTCCAAGGGATGTTTGAGGGAAATCTCTGCACCTTCAGGGCCTTGGCCCTGCTGGAGCCAGCATCCAGCCAAAAATTCCTGCGGGAGCATCCAGCAGCCCAAGCACACTCGGGCAGTGCAGTTCACCTCCACACCTCAAACCCAACAGGTTCTTGGTTTTCTTGCTTTGACTTCTCCAGACTGAAGGTTTCACAGAGCAAAGCAGGGATTCACACTTTCTAATGCGGGATCTGGATATTTGGAAGAATCCCTCTCTTAAATATACTTTGGGGTTTGCAAGATCTTATTTTCCCTTAGTGTGGCACTGACAGAGGTTTGTGTTCCCCTCCCAGGTACACGGTGTTACACAATGGGCACCCCCAGGATCAAGAGAAGCTTCCCATCCACACCGACCCTGAGTCCCAAGAGTCCTGTTTCTAATCCTGGGCCCAGAAGAGGAAGAACAAAGGACTTTTAGGATATCCCAAGGATTCCTGGACAGCAGGACCTGCAAATCCATCCATCTGCATAGTCCTGGTGCCTCCTGCAGTAAATTCCCAGGAATGTCCAGCTGTGGGAGCATGGGGAGGGTCAGGACTGCTGTCCCTGTCCCTGCAGCACGGCTGTGCCAGAGCCCTGATCATGGAGAGAGGGATTGTGGCACAGCCAGGACAGGGCAGCTCCGAACCAGCCTGTGCAGGGACTCCAGCTGCCCCTTTCCTTCTGCTCCTCTCCAGCTGCTCCTCTCCAGCTGCCCCTTTCCTGCTGCTCCTCTCCAGCTGCTCCTCTCCAGCTGCTCCTCTCCAGCTGCTCCTCTCCAGCTGCTCCTCTCCAGCTGCTCTTTCCCAGCTGCCTCTTCCCATCTGTCCCTTCCCAGCTGCCCTTCTCCAGCTGCCCCTCTCCATCTGTCCCTCTCCAGCTGCTCCTCTCCAGCTGCTCCTCTCCAGCTGCTCCTCTCCAGCTGGCCCTCTCCCTCTGTCCCTCTCCATCTGTCCCTCTCCATCTGTCCCT
>VWYI01037247.1:243492-342871 GCA_013399455.1 Anthoscopus minutus | reverse complement strand
CCAGCTGCTCCTCTCCAGCTGCCCCTCTCCATCTGTCCCTCTCCATCTGTCCCTTCCCAGCTGTCCCTCTCCAGCTGCTCCTCTCCAGCTGCCCCTCTAGCTGCTCTTTCCCAGCTGCCTCTTCCCATCTGTCCCTTCCCAGCTGCTCCTCTCCAGCTGCTCCTCTCCAGCTGCCCCTGCTCAGCCCAGCCCCTGTCCTGGAGGTCCCAGGGTGTGGCTGAAGCCCAGCAGGGTGGGACTGAGCTGCTCCATCCCTGGAGGCACCACGTTCCCTCCGGGAAAACGGGAGGAAATGTTTCCCAGCTCCTGGGGCTGGTTAGGGTCCAGCTGCTGCTTCACCCTCCCTGCTGAGCCCTGGAGCTGCTCTGGTTGTGTTTCCTGGCCCAGGAGGATTCCAAGGGAGCTGGGTGGGACCAGCAGGGAACTCCCAGCCCTGAGCCGTGGCTGTGCTCTGCTATTCCCGGTGCGTGGGACGTGGCCCTGGAGCCCAGAGCTGTCCCCATCCCTCCCCTGAGCAAACTTTGGGCACCCTGAGGCAGCAGGAAGCTTGGCCAGGAGCCAGAGCCAGTCTGCAATGGATCACTAAGTGCCATCTTGGAAAACAAACCATCTAAATAAACCCTTTTCTAGCTACATTTGGAAGAGAGACTTCTACTTACCTTTGCCACCTTTATTTTTCTATTTGTTGCTGGTCTCTTCCAGTTGAGGAAAGAAGTTTTCCAGACTTTCCAGTCCCACCTTTTGCAGAGATCTCAGTACCTCAGCTGCTTCCTGCATGTCGGTGTTGCCACGTTCCTCAGTGAGCTGCTTCTCCCTTTGCATGGAAAGGGTGGGCAAGGCTCTAAATCCCACAGATTTGGGAAAAGGATTTTCATGGAGGATCAAGAGCACGAGCCTCGACCCTTTTTAGGTGAAGATCTACCCCAGAGATGCCACCCTGAGCCTAGAAAATAAAATTGTACTTTGTCATATGGTGTAACCATGTACAGATATTTTTAATGTACAAAGAAAAGCTGACATTATTTATTATTTTTTATCAGGAACATGTGGTTTTTTTCATTAAAAGCTTCTAGACCAAGGAGCTTAACATTCTATGTATTATTATTTAGTAATATTTCTGTTGCTATGTGACAGGTATTTACTGTAAACAGACAAATCCTGCTGAGAACAAACAAAAATATTGTTCAGTTGGAGAAATATTGTGCATGAGAAGAACAAGTGGCTTCCAGGCCACGGTGTCTGACTTCTTTAAATACTTCTTCCACAGCAAAGTCACTGATAAAGCTCCACATCCTTCTCCTTTAGGATTCAGAAGGACACTGGGCAGAAACAGCCTCAGCTGGAAGGCTGAGGTAGAGAATTGCTGGCTGCTGGAAAGACACAAATTATTGGTGTTTGTGGTGGAAGCTGCTCCTGGTTCATCACTGAGACCTGGTTGGCAATGACTGTTTTTAGAGGCTTTTATTTCAAAAAAATTTCATTAAACTTTACTCTTGACACCAGAAGAGTGAGTGGAAAAAAAAAGACATTATTGAAAGTTTGGAAAAAAATCCATCCAGGGCTGCTTCAGTCCCGTGATCCTCCCCCTCTGTGGAGGTGCCCGCAGGGGATTTGTTGGGGTTGAGGCACACGGGGCTTGGCTCGGTTCCACCTCAAGTGTCAAATTTCTTAAAGGCCGAAAAAACCGAAGCTTTTCTCTGTCCCCATTGAAGGGCATCAAAACCTTGGTGTGAAATTTCCTGGAGTGAGGTGGAGCCGGCAGCACGGGGAAGCCACAGGGACGGGTTCTTTGGTTCTGCTTTGTTCTTCAGGCATTGTTTTCTCCTTTATCTTTATGTGCATTAGGAAAAGATCTTTTTTTAATTGAAAATAAATTCCCAGTTTCCCCAGGGGCAACATTCCCAAGGCTCTGTCAACGGGAGCAGTGGCTCACCAGCCAAAATGGTCAACAGCTCTCGCTGGGAAAAGGCTCCTGTTCCCTCTGGATAAATTCCAAACACGAAATGTCCGTGTCCTGTGTCACCTCTAATCCCTCCCTGGGCTCAGCAAACCTGGCAGCTCCCGCTGAATCAATCAGTAATCCCAGCAAAGCTTCTGTGCACCCAGCAGTGCCCCTGTGCCATGGACAGCAGCAGGATTCCCCTGGCAGAGATGGAAAGGCTTTCCTTTCTCTGGATTTCCTTTCTCTGGATTTCCTTTCTCTGGATTTCCCTGGATTTCCATGGCTGCTCCTGTGGCCTCCCAGTTCAGCTTTTGCCCATCTTGGCTGGTGCTGCCAGTCCTTGCTGTGCTCAGTGATTTGTGGTGCAGTGGCTGCTCCTAAAAATAAAAACTCTCTGGACACGGCAGTGAACTCCAGCTTGGGCTCATTTCTGCTGCTGTTTGCACTCAAATCCCAGGATGGGAGCAGGTTACACCTCCCAGCTGCCCCACAGGGAGGGGGAATCTGCCCCTCTTTCGTTTCCAGCAGCTCCTGGCAGGAGGGAACAGCCAGGGGAGTCAGGCTCTGAGCAGGGACAGGAGCAGAGGGAACGGCCTCAGGCTGGGCCAGGGCAGGCTCAGGGTGGGCAGCAGCAGGAATTTCTCCATGGAAAGGGAGCTCAGGCCCTGGAAGTGCCCAGGGAGCTGTGCAGAGCCACAAGGGCCCCTGAGCCTCCTTTGCTCCAGCCTGAGCCCCTTCCCAGCTCCCTCAGCAATTCTCCAGCCCCTTCCCAGCTCCCTCAGGAATTCTCCAGCCCCTTCCCAGCTCCCTCAGGAATTCCCCAGACCCTTCCCAGCTCCCTCAGGGATTCTCCAGCCCCTTCCCAGCTCCCTCAGCCTCTCCTGGTGCTCCAACCCCTTCCCAGCTCTGTTCCCTGCCCTGGGCACACTCCAGCCCCTCCAGGTCCCTTCTGAGCACCCAGAGCTGGGCACCCCTCAGGTCCCTCAGCAGAGCCAGCACAGGGGACAGTCCCTGCCCTGCCCCTGCTCACAGAAATCCTGCCCTGTTCAGCTTCATTTGTTCCCTTCAGTTATGATTTATTTCCAGTCCAGGAGCCCCCACCTTGTCCTGGCCCCTTACCTGGAGGATTCCAGGTCCCTGTGGAGCTGCTGATGGGATCAGAGCCACCCAAATGGATTCATGTGAGAAATGAAAGCCAAGGGTCACGTGGATGCCGAGCAGTGTGAATCCCTTGCTCCAGAAACCCCTTTTTGGCAAACCCTGCCCCTCCCGGGGTGTCTGTTCCACCAAAAGACACCTCAGGGAGGACAGACATTGGGAATAAAAACCTTCGCACGAGGCAGAGCTGAGAGGTAAATGATGTTCACCTCGCCTCAGACTCAAAATGGTTTTGATTTCATCTCATCTGCTCCACCTGTCCCCTGCTGGGATCCCAAGCTCTGTGAACAATCAGCAATTCTGTACTAGCGACATAAATGCTATTTTTACATTTCCAAATACCTCTCAGTTCAGGGCTTACTGACAGGGATCTTCATCCTAAAGCTCATCTCAGCCCAAGATCGTGGCTTTCAGGGTGGAACTCCCTCCCAACTGACTCTGCTCAGCAAGAGGAGGGAGAATCGGGTGCTTTTTCCATTTTTTTAAAAAAATGAAAATTTAAGGCATTTACTTGTGTCAACCTGACTTAATAATGTGCACAGAACCAACCAAGGGGGCCCAGGTCGTGTCCATCTCATCCCCAGCACCGATGAAGAGCAGGGAGCAGCTCCAGCCAAGTGCTGGCAGCTCACACAGGCAGCCTGAGTCATTCCCACCCAGCTCTGGGAGTGCTGGGGCCAAGGAGAGCATTTCCATTCTGTGCCTGGCAGCTGGGAACCCTTCCCCAGCTCAGGATCCCCTTTTTCTCCACATTGGAGTTCCTGAGCCATCTCTGAGCACTCCCAGGCCAAAAGGCAAGAAATGCCTTTTCTCTGTTGGTTTCTTATAATAGAAACTCAAGAAAAGCACACCAAAGCTTTCGGTTCTTGCAGTTTTGCATCAATCCTGGGCAAATGCCCAGTTTGCCTCCTGTCAACACCCAGTGACTGCTGAGGAGCTGCAGGCAGCTCTGCAGGTGCTGGGCCCTGGTTTTGGCTGAGCTGTGGTCACACACAGGGCCAAGGTGTCCCTGTCACACCCCCACAGGGGATTGAGCTGGGAACTGAACGTGGAAATCCTGGCCAAGGGGAGGCTGCAGCTGCTGCTCACACCCTGAACAGCCTGGAGAGAGAGCAGGGACAGCACTCCTGCCTCCATCAACTCCCCACAGCTTCTCCTCAAACAAAATCACTTCCAAAATCCTTTCTTTTTTGCAGCCCAAGCTCTGCTGTTGCCTTCCTCCCCGAGGAGAGGGAAAAGCAGCCCCCAGCACAGGGAGCACGAGGCTGTGCCCCCTCTGCTGTGCCCACACACTCTGGCCTTTCTCTGCTCACCTTCTGTACTATTTAGATGACCTTTGCCAGGCACCTGAGCCTCTCCCAGCTGGGATCTCTGCATCCTCTTCCAGGAGGAGCTGTGGGAAAAGCAGTGCCCAGGTCATGCCAGACTCCCTTCGCAAGCCCTGGAATCAGCACCTGCCTTTTCCAGCTGAACTGGGCCTGGAAGTGCTCATTTGTCCCTCTGACTGTGCACAGAGGGACAGAAATCCCACCCAGATGTCACTTACCCAGAGCTGACCCAGGCAAGCAATTCCTGTTTGAGGTTTTCCCCAAAGCCACGTCCAGGAGGGAAGCAGGGCACAGAGGTGATGCAATCACAGTTTCCATTATAATTTCCTTCTTAAATGTTGGCCAGGCTGCCTTGGAGCTCCAGCCAAGCTTCCTCTGGTGCCCAGGCACAAACACCCTGGTTTTAGGGGGCTGTGAATGGGTCCCAGTTTGCCCCCCAGGAGCAGAGCAGGGAGAGAGGCCCAGCTGGAATTCCCTGTGCTGCAGGAAGGGCAGGATCGCTGTCCCCTCAGCTGCAGGGACAGCAGCTGCTCCTCCTGCCACACTCCAGGGACAGGAGGGAGGTGGCACAGAAACATCTGGGACGCTCCAAGGAAAGCTGAACTGGGCAGAGACAGGGAGAGCCTGAACTGAAGTGCCCCAAACAGCCACCAAATGGAGAGGAAGCTCAGACGCAAAAGATCAAACCCCTGGCAGATCCCAGCTCCTCCCTCCCCCTGAGCCCTCTGCAGATGGGACACAGTGGATTCAGGCACTGGTGTAAAAGGGGTGTCACATTTCAGAGGTTTAATCGATTCCAGAAATACTGAATATAAACAAACACTTTATTTGTGTAAATACTTCTGCAAAAGGCTGGAGTGAGGAGATACCAGCTGGAGATGTGGTGCAGTACTCCAGAAACTCAGTCACATTTTCTGGACTAAAATGGTAAATCTGACAGAATCAATGACTCAGAGGACTTGAAACACTTCTAGAAAGGGTCACAATTGTTTTGGCTGAATATCATTGAATACATTATCTATGGTTAATTAAATGTAAGAGTTATAATAAACCATTGACTGTGATCCTGCATTAAAGCAAATTTAGTAACATTCACATTCTCTGGTGTGTAGTGCTCCACCTCCAGTCAGCACAGAGCAGGGCTGAGGAAATGCTCCCTTTAGGCACCATTCTCTTCCTCTTATCCCATGTATTTCTAGTTTCACATTATCCCAAGAATTCCCACAGAGAGGCAGAGAAAACCAACACTGGCTTTGCCCTGTGGAGCAGCTTTACCTCAATTTCACAGAGCTAAACATCATAGAAATCCCCATTAGCCACATTTACCCCAAATTCAGAGAATCACCATCAGGATGATGAGCAAAATTGGATAAAGTGGTCTAAACTTTACAGCTTTTACCTCAGGAAGTGTCATTTCCTAGGCTGGTAACACCAATTTTAAACAAGCATGAATGAGGCACCAGGCCAGAGCTGGGAATTGGCCTTTGCAGCCCTGGGCCCCTGAGTGCAACACCAAAATGCACATTTTACACCTGCACTGGCAGCAAATCCCCACCAGACACCTGTGGGCACTGGGAGCACCTTTGAACCCCCAGCACACACTCTGTGGGGCAGGGAGCAGCAGTTTTTACTGAGCACATGGACAGGGTGCATTCAGGAGTGAGCACAAGGCAGCCCCTGCCACAATGGGCACATTTATGTTCAAGAGGGTGGAACCAACCACCAGCAACATGATTTCCATAGTACAGAGTCAAATATACCCTGAAAATGAAATCTATCAGTACAAAATGCTTGAGAACGTTCTGTTTCCAAGGTGCTAAACACAGGGGCTTCCTTTGCCCCCCAGAATGTGCTGAATACCTCTAGCAACTACCACAGATCACCAAATTCTCTATTTTTTTTTTTTTTTTCTGCTTCTGGCCTTCTTTGCAACAGCTGGAGAATATTCTTACCCTTCCAAAAATGCACACAAGACACCAAGATTGTGCTCAACAGGTTTACTCAGACTGGACTCTTAAATGCTCAAGAAAAAGGCACAGATTAAAAGAGATTCTGATGACCCTTTTGAACACAGCAAATGGAATTGTTGTTTATAAGGAAAAAGAAAATACTGCTATGAATTGTATGGGCTGAAAGTTCAAATATTCTTCCCCATTCCTAATTATTGGCCTTCATTAAAATGGAATTTAAATTAAATTGTATAAACATATGAAATAAAGTCTCAGTATTAGGAAGCTTTGTGGTTTGTTTTTTTTTTGTTTTGTTTTGTTTTTTTTGTTTCCTCTATGTACAACTCTTAGTATACAATTTGTACTTTCCATTTTACATTTAACTACATCCTCCTGGCCACAGGGAGAGCCGAGGGCGCCTTGGTGGGAAAATGCTTTGCATTTGGAAAAAAAAAAAATAATTAAAAAAAAAAAAATCCTGCTTTTTCTTGGCCAGCAGTGCCAGGGAGAGGGAGGGAGGGAGGAAGGGCAGGCTGGGGACACCTCTCAGATGTAGTCATCCTCCACGGGCTCCCCATTGACATCACAGTAGTGGATGAAGATGGCCACGACCCTCTGGAACACCCCCCTCCTGACCTGGCGCAGCTCCGAGATCTCCTCGCCGATGGTCTCCATGCAGATGTCAGCTGAGAGCTGCCCCTTCCTCCTCGGGGCATAGATGGTGGCTGGAAAGACAGCAGGGAAAAAGGGGGATGTTGCTCCCAAAAGCATTGCCCAGCCAGGCTGGCTTAGCACTCAGATCTGGCAAGGGGGAAGCGCTGCCCTGGAGCGGCTGTGGTTAAGGAATGCTCTCTCCTGCCCTCCCCAAGGCTTCCCACAGCCCCAGCCCTCATGTGCAAATGTCTGGGAGTGAAATGGATCCCAGAGCATCAGAAAAACTCTCCCTGAGGCCTCTCTGACATAATTCCAGGTTATCCATTACTTAAATGTTTTATAAACAACAGCAATTATGGATAAAGCAGCAGCACTGTCCTTAATTTTCATGGCTTTAACACCATGACTCTTTTAACATCCTGACTCTTAAATACTTATCCATTTTTTGGTAATTCAGCCTTGATATTGAGCTACAAGCATCAAGTTAAGCTAAAATAAAACTAAATTACATCAGTACAAAATAAAATCTTAAAAAGAAATTTAAAAATAAAACCAAAGAAAGGTATAGCCGAAAAAAAAAAGTCTCCTCATCCTCTTGAGATTCCTAAACTGGAGCTGGATAAGAATATCCAAACTAGGATCAATTAAAAATACCTCTAACAAAGATTCCAGGATGTTCCTAATTAAGTCATGGAAGAACATATTCTTCTCTGCTACCAAGGAAGGTTTTTAATTGAGCCCCAGGCACTGCCGACATCATATCTCAGCAGACAAGTCCCTAAATAGAAAGAGCCACATCTACAATAAATTCTAACCCACATCATCTCTGTTCCAGAGTTTACAAGGCCAGTTTTTAACTTTTGTACCAGATTTCTGTGAGTTTTCTCACTTCTCTCCAGCCTACCTTAACGACAGATCTACCACAACCAGCCTAAGGAGCAGCAAACTGAAAAAGAAAGGGATGCTCTGCCAAAGAAGCCAGTTCTGTGAAGAAGCCAAGCAGGTTACTCACTCCTCTCATCATCCTCAAAGTCGTATCTGGCGTAGCTGTTGGGCTCTGCTGTCCTCAGGGACCTGAGCCAGGGGAAGTCAGTGATCATGGAGTAAGGAGCACCATCCACAATGCCTGGGAGAGGGACAGGGTGAGGAGCCAGAGAGGAAAACACCACCCCTGCAGCAGCAGTAGCCCTCCTCAAGTCTCTGATCCATCACAAAGCATCTCCTCACTGCCTCCCCACCGGGCTGAGCTGCCCCACTCTGCTCACAAGGAACGTTCCCCACGTCTCTGGGAGCGATGCAAAGCAAGGGCTGGGCAGGAGCCCTCAGCTCCCCACACGCTCTCACCTTCCAGGGTGTAAATGTCTCTGCCCCAGGGGTACTTGGGGTATTTCTTCAGGTCCTCTTCAGTCCTGGTGGCCTCAGGGAAGAACTCGTATTTAATCAGCTCTCTGGGGAGAGGAGAGAGAGGTTACAGCCAGGGGATGGGGAGGTGGGAGGGAGAAAAAACAAATCAGAAATCCTAACACACAGCCTTCCCTTTAATGAGCCTGAACCCACGGGAAAACTGCCCCAAGACCCTCACACCAACTCAGCAACCATCCCTTCACTCTGGAGAGAAACCACAGCCAACAGAGACAGGTTTAGAACTGCAGCAGGAGATCCACTGGACACAATTCCCTACTGCTGGGAATTTTCAGGAGCTGATACTGATTGAACATCATCACCTTCCCCAGAAACCAACACTATTTCTTGAAGCACATCACTCTTTTAAAAATAACTTGTCTTCAGCTTTGAAGACATTTCCCAACTATTCCAACAACATACAATTACATTATTGCTGGATGAATGTGATGGTTATTGCTGGAGAATTTATATGATTTTCTATATGAGTTTAGATTAAAACTGATTTCAATGACACTGAATTTACACAGCACCACCCAGAATTCAACCTTCAGTAGTAACCAAACTAATTGTTTTTTTATTTTTTAAATGTGGGTGACAGAATAGAGCAAGTCTGGAGCTGCAGCTGCTCCAGGACTCCTTGGCAGAATCCCTGGAGGGCAAATGCTGCCTGGGGGTGGCCAGGGCTGCCTGGCTGTGCTCAGTACTCACTGGTTGATGTTGGCTATGGTGTCCATCCAGCTGCGCACCCGCACCTTGTTGCGCACGTTGGGGGGGTTGCTGAACTCGTGGATGATGCAGATGTGGTAGGGGTAGGGGCCACTGAAAATCTTCTGCTCCAGAGTCAGCGTGTCCACCTGGGGACAAAGACTTGTGAGCACCAGAGACACTGGGATGGGGCTGCAGAGTCAAGAGCAAACAGGTATTGAGCAATTCCCCCGAAAACGTAGCGATGAGAGAGAATTTTAACACAAATAAATACAGGGCTGAGGGGAGTGAAACTTCCCCAGTGCAGCTTTGCCAGTTTATTTTCTTGAGTACTGGAATTGGATGGGAAATGTCTGATTTCTGATGTCTGTCCCAACTCCAAAGTGGAAATGAACTCCATAAAATTACAGAATGGTCTAAAACTACATTAATTCCCCAGAATTTTTGTTACGAGGACAGGCTCAGTGATTTGGGGTTTTATTCCCATCTAATATTTTTACCACTGCCCTTTAAGAGATGTGGTTTCAAAGCAAAGCTGATTTTATGTGCAATCAACCTTCCCTTGTTGGCAAACCAAGATATGAAAACAGGGGAAGAGCAACACCACAGAGGGATAAAATAAAACATTCCCAATCTTCCAGATCTGAGATGAAGCCCTCATAAATCCACATCAGATGATTTAAACAAATCCCTAAATGTCCCTGCTTCCAGCTCCTGCACACCCTGGGAGGAGAGGGTGGCTCCCAGTCCCACCAGGGTCCTGCAAACTTCAGCATCAGGAGGGGATGGAGGTTTCAGCATCCCAAACTCTGCTGTCCCTCAGTCTAACGGGACAAGGGTTAAGGATTTCAGATCCCTGTGCCACGCTCTGCTCACACACAGCTACAAAGAGCACTCAGCTTCTCACAGGCTGAGTTACTCAGCTTGAAATTAATTCAAATAGTTTATAATATCCTCTAATGCAATGAATACAGGAGACAGTGAACTTGAACCTAGCAGAGTCTCTTCAAATCCAAGCAGCAGATTCTGCAACAAAAGCCTTGCTGGGCTTTAAACAACCCAATTTCAGAGCTGTAACATTTCCTGCCTGGACTGCAACCCCCCAGGCAGAGCTGCAGGTGTCCCAGAGATGCAGGCTGGCTGGGTACCTGCTGCATGGGACGAAGGTAGATGATCCTGTTCCTCTCTGGGGGCATCCTGAGGATCTGATCCAGGACTTGATCCATGTTCAGCTTCTTGCACTGGGCGTAGTCAAAGCGATTCACAACGGGGGCGTTCTCCACCTTCAAGTGCTTCAACACACGGCACCTGGTAGCTGGAGAAGAGCAAATCCCAGTATTAAAAGGAAATACAAGACCTCAGGAGCCTCCTGTCAGAGAATTTCAAGGCTGGCAGGTTCAAAGGAAGGCAAACAAGCAATATGAGTACCAAAAGATTACTTAAGTGTATCAGATATAGCCCAGCTCTTTGTTTTTTCCATATTATAATCAGACTTTTCAGCTGTGCCCTTGCCAGAAGTGGCCTTTTAAAAGGCCATGTCAAATTTCATCTAATAACCTTTTTCTCCCTCTGTTTCCTTTCACTGAAATGGTCTGTGGACTGCCACAACTTCCACAATCAGCTCAAACACAGAGGATTGGGAAGCCACACAATAGAAAATTTAAAAAAATTGTTTCCTTTCTAGCAACACTGCTCATGTAATCAAAATTTCCTTCAAAATCAATGTGTGTTCTAAGCATTCTGGAATAAAGAAATAATTCCTTTATTTCTGCTAAGCAGACAGATCTCATGTCAGAAGAAAAAGTCTTCATTTAGATGGTGCAGCAAACAATAAATGACCCAATGCAGAAGCAGTCACACCCAGCATATGAAACTAATGCAACCCAAGCACCAGCACTGAAAACAGATTTTTATCATGTCAAGGAGCAGAATTATCATCCTGTCAGCTAAAAAACCTATGGGAGAATGAAGAAATGAGAGAAAAACAAGGTACTCAAACTCATTTCATCAACTTCTAATTACTGTATTAGCACTCTTCAATAAACATCTCATCTCCCTAATTGTCAGATCATTTCAGCTGTTGATTTTCAGATATTAATCTTTATTAAAGCTGTTATAAGAGGCATTCAAAGTGGGAAGCAGCAATATTTGGAGTTCTAATTCATCAGCAATGCAGCTGATGAATACAAAATGAGCAGTGGCCTGACTTGAATTCTTTCAGGAATTTCCAATAATGCCAGAGGGAGGAGGCAGCCCTGGCAGAGGCACATACCATGGATGAACATCATTTTGGGGCAGTCTTTCAGCACCAAATCTGTTATTCCACAGTTGGTTAATGTGATTCCTACGAGGTTTTTGGATTTCAAAGTCAGTACCTGGGGAACATAAAAAAAATTAAATTAAAAAAAATAAAAAGTATGAAAGGGTAAAAATGAAATAAAAATAAATTGGATTTTACAAGATACAGGAGGATAGTAATTAATATAACACAGCTTCAGATCCCAACAGGTGTTTATGATGATAAAGCTGCAGGGAGTGAAGGAAAAGCCCTTACCTGAACATGATCATCCTCAATCACAGGGTCACTGGTACTGGTGGATTTGTCAGCTGTCCTTTTCCTCTTGGTGGTTTGCCTTGGCTTTGGCTTTGCTACTTCTGGAAACAAAACCACAGAAAAATCTTTGCTCCGTGTCAGGACAGCTGAGAACAGCCCAGGAGAACTTGTCCCACACAGGTAAATCCAAACACCTGCCTGGCTCCACAGCAAAGCTCTCCTTGCTCAAACCTCACTGTCAGCTTTGTGCTCAGAAATATTCCCAATAAATTACTTTATAGGTGAAATCCCAGGAATGCTGAACCTACACCACAGAAAGATGTGGAGCCAGGAAAAGAAAAGATTCATGGTTAGGTTTCACTTGAATCTCTGCAGGAAACAGAACATCCTTGACAAATACAAGACCCAAAATAGATTTAATGTTTAAATAGTAGAAATTATCTCTTAACTTCTGGAAAATCTGTTCTTTGTAACTGTCACTACGTTTTCCCTAATACTGCAAAGGATGCCCAGGTATAAAATCCTTTAATGTTCCCAAGACCTCAAATTCCTGCTTGATTTAACAGATGAGTCTTTGAAAAGAAATCACCACAAGCATTATTTCCAATAGGAAGAGGAAAAACAATGCCCTATAATTAATTTTCTGTCATTAACAGATCAAAAAGAGGAATTATTTCACTAAAACTAAGCTTTCTTTATTAAAGCATATGGCATGTCCACAAAGACCCCCAATTAACTACTGGTCCTAAGGTAGAAACCAGACATTTTACATTTATTTAAAGAAGAGATTTACAGCAAGATCTCTTCTTGAAAAGTGAGCTGCATCTGCCTGCAGAACATCTGAGGTGATTTGGGTTTTGTTAACACTTGGGAGCATTAAATAAACTGGATAAACACCAGGATATGAAGTGTTTGAACAATTCCATGTTAACAGAGGCAGGAATTTGCCCACAATCTTCCCTACCTCCAACACCCACAGTTGTGTAAGCAGCACATTTCATCTTCCAGTTTCATTTTACCTGCCAGATATTCCCAGCAAAGAATCCTGAATATATGAGGTTGTGCCAGACTAAGATGATTATTTTGGAAACCAAGTATATTTGAAAGAAACAGCAAGTTCCCCTCACATGTGTTGTTTTCTCCCTTCATTCCAGCCCTTCAGGGGTTTTATTTCATGCCAGATGAACAAAACAGTAATGTGAAGCATGGAGGTGTTTAATAAAAGGACAATTTTCAGTAAGTTTGATCACCCTGCCTTGGACAGCAGAACCCAGTGGCCAGTGCAGGTCCAAAAGCCTGGATCAATTGTAATTATGACTTCATTGGTTGATAAAGCAGCAGTTGCAACCTTTGCCTTCTTGTTCAGATCTCTGTGCAGCTGCTGCCTTTGCAGGGAGGATCTTAATGGGGAGACAACTTCTGTTCCAATGAATCAGAGCCTTCACAGGCAGGCAGAGCTACCAAAAAATTGCATTTGCTTTTCAAAGGAGCAAAGCAAATACTGGTTAGGATGTACAGAGAACACAAACAGAAAGAGCTGCAGGGAGGAAGAAGTTCACTCTCAGAAAAACCTGGTTTTACCTGGTGATGGCACCCACGTCCATCGAGCTCTGACCCTTTCAAACCGCCCAGGTTTAAATCCCTGACTAACAAGGGGCACACCAGAGCTCCCTGGGGGAGTAGCAGCTGCTCAGAGCTGTCTGATGGCAGCACTGCATTTCCCCAGTGTGTAAATCCTACCTGGCTCTGACACCAGAGGCACGTGGGACAGCCTGCTCCTGGCCCTGGTCAGGGGTCTCCGTGGATACTCCTCCTTGCAGTCCAGCTCCCAGCCCGGGGGCTGCGTGCTCTGCTCCTGGCTGCCAGCCCCACAGGCACTCCCACTAGTCCTGTCATGCCCAGGCTCTCCTGCAGCCCCACAGTCTGGCAGTGTCCTAAGTGCAAAGTCTGGCCCGTCCCTGCAGGCTCCACTCGTGGAGGGGCTCTCCCCATCACACCCCCCGCTCGTCCTGCGCTGCGCGGCCCTGGAGGAGCAGCGGGAGCAAACGGAGCTCTCCTGGGGCTCCCTGTCGCTGGATCCATCCCTCCTGCAAGGAGAGCAGCCACACTGCCTGCACTCCTCCCCAGGTGCTGGGCTGCTGCCAGCACAGTGGCTCTGGGCTGCCTGGGCACAGTCAGGACTGGGAGAAGCAGCACTGCAGGAGCTGGGTGTTGCCGTGGAGGCCGGGGCGTTGCTGCAGCTGCTGTAGGAATCCTTGCTCTTGCTCCTGTCAGGCATGTCACTGGCTGCTTTCATGTCAGCTTTGATCTGCTCACTGGTCACCTGGCAGCCCTTCTCACAGCTGCTCTCCTCCACGGGGAACTGCTTGGCCTGGCTCCCATGGCTGGTGCTGCATCTCTTCCGCAGGGGAGTCTTGCCTTTGCCGCTCACTGCGGGAGTGAAGGGAGGGACAACGGTGAGAAACCTCAAACAAACCCGAGTGTTACCCAGGGCAGTCTCCCCAGGAATGGGAATTATCTGTATCTGTAGCTGTTGCTTGCATCTTTGTAACATCTTCCAGCTACTTTTGGAGTGATGTGCTGGAAGGTTCCCCACACAAAAATTCCAAATTGTCCCAGAGCAGCGCCCTGTTCACACAGGCACAACAATGTGAGAGACACAGAATCAAAGAATACAGAACAGTTTGGCTTGGAAGGACCTTAAAGCCCATCCAGTGCCACTCCAGCCATGGCAAGGACACCTCCCACTGTCCCAGGCTGCTCCCAGCCCCATCCAGCCTGGCCTTGGGCACTGCCAGGGATCCAGGGGCAGCCACAGCTGCTCTGGGCACCTGTGCCAGGGCCTGCCCACCCTCCCAGGGGAGGATTTTTTCCCTAGTATCTAATCTAGAGAGACTTCTGTTTTCTTAAATATGAGGAATACATTTGAGGAATCAAACAGGAACAGAGACAGGACTGAAGTTCACTTTTCAGCAGCAGCCCTCAGCTCCCCCTCCTGGGTCTGGGCAGTGCTGCCAGCAGTAACAGCACTCCCAGCTCACAGGTGAATAAAACCCCACACAAATCATAAAATAACTTAATCCCAGGATCACAGGCTGGAAAAGCCCTCCCAGCCCATTCAGTCTCAGCTATGCCCCATCCCCACCTCAGAGTTCTGAGTCCCACCTCCAGCCCTTCCTTGGGCACCTCCAAGGATGGGGATCAAACTGCCCCTCTCCAAGGGCCGAGCACCCTTTCCATGCAGGAATTCCTCCTGAATGTCTGCCTTAATCCTCTCAGCTCATTACACTACCCCAGCCCCAAATCTCCAATATTGGCAGTACAAAAGTTGATGCAAACTCTCTCCAAACTCAGATTCTTTCCCCACTGAAACCAGAACTGACATCCACACTGTGGCCTCACAGGCCTGATAACCCTTGGCCACTTGGGAATCCCAAAGAGGAGCTGCAGGTTTCTGCTCAGTGCAGCGCCACTATTTGTGTTTCTGGAAGAGATCTGTGACTGGAGCTCAAAATACATCCTTACACCTTCATTCTGCATTCCAAACTAAGCTAGAAATGAACCTGAACCACAGGGAAAGTGTGAAGCTTAAGAAGGAATGCTACACACCTGAAGGTTCTCTGGTTTCCACTGGATCCCTGCTCTTCTCTTCCCCATCTGAGTAACTCTGTGCGATGCTGTTGGAGATGCAGGCTCTGGAAGTGCCCATGTTTTCCTCCTCATCCTCACTGTCTGAATCATGGATGGTAATAGGAGTTGCTTTTACAACAGGTTGAATTCCACTTGGTCCTGAGAAGGAGAATATCAGCATTTCATGTAAAAATTAACCAAGCATAGATTAAAGGGCTGAAAAGCTTTTAGCACTGCTTGAAAAACTGGTAAGGAATTAACTGGAGTCAATTTAGCCACCTATTCTGGGGGTCCCTCATTAAAATCGAAATGGGAGAAGAGCAAAATACTGCATTTCAGCATTGAAGCATTCTGGTTTGGAAGGGGAGTGTCACAATGGAGTGTTGTTGGGATATTCAGTGGAAAATTATATTGTCCAGCAAAAAGTGGCAATGTAAGAAATGCAGACTACCTTGTGTCACTGACCCAAATTAAATTAACACTGGAACAAGTTGTGCTGGCTTGAGAAAAAGCAAAACCAACCCAAGTGCTGCAGTGAAAGAACTGTGGCCATGAACACGAGCAGAGCAACAGGACAAGTTCATTCAGGCTTTTAATTCTGACTTTTATTATACTGAGCACAAAAATCAAGCTTTAAGGTCAAGGTATTTCCCTGCATGTGCAAAGAGAGCTCAGGGCTGTAACACAGAATAAGTTCCTTCATAGCACTAAGCTGTGCTAATGTCATTATTCAAAATCAGCTGAAGCAAAACACATCCAAAAGCAGACTTACAGTGGAAAATTAATCCCTCAGGGAGACACCAAGAGGTGATTTCTTCCCAAACCCAGTTACCTGCTTGCTCCTCATCCACCTCCATGGGAACAACAGCCTGGCTGGGAGCTGGCAGCTCGTCCTGGCCCTGCCCAGCAGCCTCCCCTTCCTCCTGTGCCACCTCCTCCATCTCATTCAGGGCTGCAAAGTGGAACAGGAGGTCAGGAATAGCAAACAGAATGAACAGAGCCCTCAAACACCTACAAGAAATGAATAATATCTGCCTTGATTCCCTTGATGAGCCTCTGGGTTGCACAAAATCTCATACAGATTTGTTCTACCTCTCTGTAGCCAAAGCCCAGCCTAACTTTTAGGGTTTAGTTTGCTCAGAAGAAATTAAAGCTCCACACCAGGAGCTGAAAGAGCAACAAGCTTTCAATGTATCCTATCTTCACCAGGAGCCAATGTGAGTGGGAATACAGATAAAATCCCCCCTCCAAAAGGTCCTTCAGAACTACCCTCAGCTATGATTCCCCCCCACAAAAGCTCCCCCAGGATTACCCCCAGCTGCAATTTCCCCCAAAAGCTCCCCCAGGATTACCCCCAGCTGCAATTTCCCCCAAAAGCTCCCCCAGGATTACCCTCAGCCCCAATCTGCTGCTCCTCAGCGGGGCCCTCCTGGCGCAGCTCGTTCTCCTCGTTCTGCTCGTTGGGGTGCTGGTGGTTGTTGTGGTGGATGTTGGGGTTGTTGTTGTTGTTCTGGTGGTTGTTGTTGTTGTCATTGTCATTGTTAGAGTTCTGATTGCTCACCAGGGCAGAGGAGACCCCAATTCCTGTGCCTGCACTTAGGCCCACACGAGCACAACCCTGGAAACAAAAGAGCAGAAATTCAGATTGGAAAGCATGGACTTGATATCTCAACATTCCCTAAAGGCAACAGGAAAACCACTCTGCTGGGATTGTCTGGGACAGCACAACACTAACAGGGAAAGTGTCCCTCAGATCTCCTGGTTGCAGAGGTTCATCTTCAGGCTGGCAACCCAGAACTTACACCATTAAACTCCTAATGAAAGGGGAAGTCCTCAAAGCACTTCATTCTAATTTATTAATTGTGTTAATCTATTAATCTGCTGTGGGATCATGACATGAGTACAAACAGCAGACCAAGTCTTCCTAGCACAAAGCAGCCTCAAGGTGCCATTAATGGTAGCAAAGGAAGCAGGTTTTACACTTCATTGCCTGCCAGCAGCTTTCCAAGGATTTGTGTTACAGTGTGGGAGGGGACACAGTGAAGAAATAAAATTCCTAAGCTTTGAAAGCACCTCAAAAGGGAAACACTACCCCCATTTCACCCAGCAAAAAATCATAAAAACCTCTTAGCATTGTAAAGAGAGACTTAAGAGGGAAAAAAACAATATTAAAAGCAGCAGCACAGTGAAATACCAGCAGAGATCTTGAGAGAATCAGTGAGTTTTACTTTTGATAGAATCAATGAGTTTTATTTTCTGGTCACATGTTCATTCCTTGCCACTGCTCCCATCTGCAGAGGCAGCAGCACTCTCCCCAGCACATCATGCTAAAAGCAACTGCAAACCAAAGTAATTTACTACCAATCTCTTCAGCTAATGACAACTTTGAGAAGAATGCACAGCAGCTGGAGCACACTGGATTGCCAATGCAACGGAAACAAGTAAAAATCCCAGCAATGAGAAAAAGCCAAACCATTCTCTGGAATTTACCTTTGGAGGCTCTCTAAACATCTGGTCCAGAGAAATGAACTCCAAGCTTGGCAGTAACTCGATGAACTGACTGAAAGAGTCCAGCTTGATGGCATGGCACCTCACCAGGGTCAGGTCAACCAGGCGGGTCCACCTCGAGTGGTCTGGGAACACAAGAGAGGCCTTTCCTGAGGCATTCCCACCTCACTCCTTGTTTACTACCCCCTCTTCAGATCTGACAGCAGCAGCCTCTGGACCTGCATCCTGCTCCCAGCATCACCACGGCCCCAAAGCAAGCATCATCTACTGTACTTACTAACAACAGAACAAGCAGTACTAGAGCAGAGAAATTCTGGTTTAGCACAGAAATTCATATAATAGCTCTGAAATTTCAAAGGTGTGCAATACCTGTGATCCAATTATTTGGGTTATGTAGATGTGGGCAGTTGTAAATGACCAGATACTTGATGAAAGAAAAAACTTCATTTACAGCTTTCATACCAATATCTGTAATAATTCCTGGGTTTTCAACCACATCAGCCAAGCCGTACCTCACCAAGTCCGTACTCGTCATTTTACCTATAAAAGAGAGGAGCAGACACAGCAGTAAATTTGCCTTTTATAGCAGGATTTTCTAACTCCTTATTGATCAGATCATTCCTTTCATAAAGCTCAGCATCCCCAGTCTCAGGAATAAGAAAAACCAAGTTTGGCTGTATGAAATCAGCAGCCTCAATACATGCAGCATTAATAATCTTATTAAGCACTGAGAACACAGCAATCTCTGTAATCCTTATGCTTTTTATGGATATAAAAAGTGTCATACACTGTAGTAAAAACTCATCAACGTAGCCTAGGTGAAGAGTTTCAAACTGTGGGAATTCCAGTTCAGCCATCTTCAAAGCAGAAAAAACACCATCTTTGGTCAAGGAAGGCTGGATCCGCACTTCGTGCAACCTGCAGGGAATTCAGATGTGCTCCTGTCAAAATTCAGGCCAAAACACAGAAAACACTCAAGAAGGTGCCCTGCTCTTATGAAACAGAATCTGGCAGGACTCAGAGGGTATTTACAGTTATTTTAATCACAGAACACTCTTGTTATGCAAACTTTATATGCATATTCCTTCAACTTTGATGGTTGTTCTGTCTCTTGGATGTCATTTCTAAGACATTTATTTTGAAAAAGGAGAAGGGAGATCTGGAGGGAGGTACCTTCGTGCAGCAGTTATGATGAGGTAGCCAAGATCCACTTCAAGTGCATTCTTGCAAGCTCCCAGAACTATAGTGTGCAAATTCCTGAAACCACCTGGCAAATAAAGAACACCCTTCTTACACTCCAGCCTCAGGTCACAGCCTTCAGCCCTACACATTTTCACCAGTGTTGTCCTGAGCTGTTTAGCAAATCAGGAAAACAAATATTAGCACCCAACTCCTCCAATGCTGGTTCTTTTCATCAACAAATGCAGCTCATTCAGAGTTAACTGCAGTTAGAGTATCAAAATTATGCCCAACACAGAGCATCTTTAGCACTGTAATTCCAAACACTCCAAAAGAATATGCTACAGACAAAAAAAAATCCCCAGAATTTCCTAAAGGTCTAATTTATTTACTTTTATTTAGGTGTGAGGGATTAGGAGTTTCCCACCTGATCTCCAGCTGTCTTCTACCACGTGCTGGATAAGTCCTCCAAGAAATGGAACACGGACCAGTTCCAAGTGCTCCAGATTCCTGGCAGAAGCCAGGCCTGTCACCAGGGGAACGTACTTCAGAGAGTTTGTGGGTCCTGCACACAACAAGGCCAGAAAGACAGAGCAGATTGTTCACTTCTCCCTGCATTATCCCATGGAAGAACTACAACACACCCACCACACATATCCCTCTAGAGCAGGAAGTCAATAGAACCACACAGCACCAAGTAAGGGACAGGACAGGGAGAGATTTCTGTCCAACAAATCAAACAAGGGCTGCTCTCAGAATGTGGAATTACAAGACTTTAACAGAACCAGATTTCCTCCATGCTCTACCATCCCCTTCAGACAGGAAGAATCCCTCTTACCAGCACAGTTCCTCATGACAAAAGCACGTAAGCTGATACAAAGGAAATCTTTAAAAGGCTGTGGTTTGGTGAGTCTCACCCACTTCAAATAAAGGTGCCTCAGCATTGGGATACAAGGAATCTCAGGGACATTCACCCCTAATAATACATAAACAAAACAAACCAACATTTTAAACAAGCTTTAAACTAATCCACTACATGACAAATTCCTGGCTTTCAAAAGGAAGCTTTTCTGTGCTTTGTGGCAAATGAGAAAAGCTGTGAACACTTGAAACACAAAGTTCTTCACCTTGGTTTGTCAGTAATTCTTTAGAACTTGCCCTCTGCACCTGCTATCAAATATCCGACTAAGATCTCCAAGATGTCACAGCCCAAACTCCCTCTCCTCCAAAGAATTACAAATCTGCAGAGTTTCAAAGCCTTTAAATCCACCTTTGTTGAAGCCAACTACTTCACCACAACCACACTCACCTACTAAGTGCAAAGTCTGAATTTTAGCTCCTATAGGAATTTTCAGCTTGTTCTCAGGAGGAATTGGAAAAGCACCATTACGATTACGAAACTTCCCTAAAATGTGCACTTGGGGCATGTATGTCCAAATAGCTTCCACCAGCTCTAAATGAGAGGTCTCAACACCCTGGATAAAAGGAAGCAAAGCAGATGCTCTATCACCAGTTCAACAACAACATCCTCTTAACCATGTAAACTACAGAATGCAACTTTATTTCACTTTTCATTTCTAGCAAGACTCATCTTTTTATAAGCAGAGGGATCAGAGCTTTAATTCCTTGCTGGGCTTAAGAGCACCTGGGATTCCCAGTGGTGCAACTAAAAATAGCTGTCATTAGCAAAGAGGGTCTCAATTAACTCCTCCCTGTGCAGCCAGGCCTAAACCAAAGCCCTGGAAGCACCATGTCCCTGTCCCAATTTTTAACAGTGCTGAAGGAGGTTCTCTCCCAAGTCCAGCCACTCACCAGCAAATTTGGACAGGCCTGCAAAGCCTCTAAAACTCCAGGAATGCTGAAAGCTTCGTGGCCACGGACTCGGCGCCTTTCCAGATACCTGGGATGAAGACCATAAAGTTGTTCAATGTCTGGCATCTTCCTCAGCAGCGTTAGGAAGCTGGAATCAGTGAAACCTAAGACAACAACAACACATTTGGTATTGGTGTGGCAGCAGACACTCAGCTGCCGAGGGAAAGCCAAACACACTTCTCTCTTTATGTGGCAGTACAAGTTCTGTGATGCTGAAAAGATGCACTCGGTGAAGCAATAGTTTTTCTTTTACTTCCATGTTCTAAAAATCATGACCTAAATACTCTTCTGCCTTGAATTTTGCAGGTTCCCACGTGGTTTCCTTCAGAAGAGCTGCATGGCTGCAGGGCTCACTGTGCTCTGTCCTTCCTCACATGAAGCTTTGTGGGTCTGTTTTTCCTGGAATTCCATTTATCAATTCCATGGCTCAAAAAATTCCCAGCTGGATCCCTTATTTCAATTCACTATTCACCACAGCTCCCACTTCTCACAGAAACAGGAAGGTTTCTTAAAGCAAAGGTTTATTTTATTCTAGTGAAAGACACATATAAAAAGGATTTTAACTGGGTAAGTTACTTGTATTTAGGTTAGGTCTAAACACTTGCTTAATACCAGCCATAGTCAATCTCAATTTGTAAATCCTCTCATTTTCAGATTTCCCTCATTTTAGCTGTGTCCCCCACCAAATCCCAGCAGTGCAATTTAAACCCAACAGAAATCCGGGTTCTCACAGGGTTCACCCAGACTGACAAATTTATCTACTGATCTGCAGTGACTCGAGGTGTGACAAAATTTATCCTTACATTGTTAAGTGCTGCCAGATGAGGTGCCCTCTCCCTCCACTGTATTTTTTGCTGCCTGCAAGCAAACAGCCTCTTCATGGCATAACCCCTGCATAAACTCCCTCCCAACAGTCACACAGATTGCATTGACAGGTGGCTACAGAGCACTCCCAGTCACAGAATCACAGAATGAACGGGGTTGGAAAAGGCCTTTGAGATCACCAAGTCCAACCCACGACCTAATACAGCAACAGCCCAAATTTGCATCTACAAGCAGACAGAACCACGGCAAGCCATTCCTCAAGGCAGCCACACAAAGGAAGATGCAAGCACCTGCAGGTTGGTTGTGCACAGGGAGTGGCAGGGAGCAGCAGGGGCTCACCTGTGGGCATGTACTCCCACCAACGCCCCGCACACAGATCCACCACCTTGACCACGCGCAGGTACAGCGTCACGGCCTCCTTCAGCTTCCTCGACAGGCACTCCATGCACATGATGTCCTGCAAGGGCAGGTACCTGGGGAGAGCAAAACCAGCCCCTGCTCCAGCACAGCTGCACCTCCAGCTGTCCCAGGGCACTGCAGCCAAGGGGCATTTCCAGCAGGAATTGCTCCCACGGAACCGTCAGGCACGCTCCCGGTGACCGTGGGGCTCTGCTCAGCACAGTGACTCAGCAGCTTCTGACACTGAGTATGGAATATTCATAAAATGTAATATTAAATGCACAGATGACTTGGTTCTCTAGTAAATCACAGAATGTCTGGGTTGGAAAGGACCTTAAAGCTCATCCAGTGCCATCAGGAACACCTTCACCATCCCAGGCTGCTCCAAGCCCCATCCAACCTGGCCTTGGGCACTGCCAGGGATCCAGGGGCAGCCCCAGCTGCTCTGGGCACCTGTGCCAGGGCCTGCCCACCCTCACAGAGAACAATTTCTTCCTCAAAGTTAATTTAAACCAACCCAAACCGTGCTGACCAAGCCATTTGCCTCGATACGTTTAATGAAGTTGCATTTGTTTTCTTTTTTGCACATACTGCAAATTCAGTTTCCAAATACTTTGGAGAGCTGTTGTTTTCCAAGAACTTGATGGTGAGGCATTTGGTTTGGATAATAGGGCTGCGTGAGCATCTGGGAGAACAACCTTGCTGTAGGGCAGGTCACATCCTCATCCCAGGTCCCTTCTGCAGATGCAACAATTCCCAATCATCTCAACTGTAAAATCAGTATTTCTAACAGAATTAAATCACTTGTTTATTTCTTCTTCATTCTAACATTCATGACACTCACATAAATTAATCTTCAATTTCCAAATGAATTTTGGAGACTGAAAAAAAACATCTGTCATCCCTTTTTATCCAGCAGCCCACTCGCTGTGCATCCACCACTCACTGTGTCACAAAAAGGTAAAGCTGGTGAAAAAATAAAGTACTCTAAAATAATAAGCACTAAGTTGATTTCTGCCAGGCTGCTCACCTAAAGATGTGGCAAAGCACTTCATGAGAGAGTTGGTTCATGTAATCTTTTGGCTCCTCAGCTTTGGTAGACTCTGTCCCTTCCCCGCTCACCGCGCTCGCTTTCACAGTTTTCCGCCGGGGCCCCATCTCTGCTCTGAGCTCTGCAGGGAGGAAACGGGCACAGAGTTATGATATTCAGGGCAATTGAAACACAAAAGGGACACAGCAGAGGAGGGGACAGCAGTTAAGCTGCAAAAAACAAGCTGTGGTTTGATTAGACAGAAGGGCTCAGAAAAAACCTGAGGATTTCTCAGACAAACCGGACAGACCCTCTCAGCTGAGGGAGTGATGAAGAAAAATCACCACAGCTTTAAGCAGAGACCAGTTCTTTTTATGAATAAAAAAATCTTCAGAGATCCCACCCTGAGATCAAGACAGTCACAAGAAAGCTGTGCAGAGATCACCAGCACAGCACCAACTACAACATTCCAGAGCAAAATAAAAGTACAAAGTCTGTCCAGCAGAAAAACAATTTATTTTTCCTTTCTGAAGAAATGGGCTCCTGCTGATCACTCTCCAAAAATGCCCCATTAAAAGTCCTCAAACCAGCTCCTCTTCGATGTGAGAACACCAAGAAAAATATTCAGGATGCTGAGTTAAAGATCAACGCCACAGAAGAACTGGGAATCACTGTTTGAAAGCAGCGTGCAGGATCCTCTGCTCCTTCCTGAACTGTGTCCTCCACACTGCAGCACACACAGGCACTGCAGCTACAATGCTTCATCTAAAAACACCCACAGCTCTCATGAGAAGCAACAAATAAGCAACTGAAATAAAGATGAACTCAATGCCCACAGAAAATCACCTTCTACAGATGCTGAGAGATCCTTTCACAACTGGCAAAGATTCTAACACAAGAACAAGAACGAGGAGGGCAAAGCACCCACCAGCGCAGTAAACCTGAGTTTAACAGGTTAGATACCAAAATTTAGTGGGCTTGAAGAAAAACAACTAGTTAAAAAAGGAAGATTTAGGAAAAGCTTTCAGCAAGACCTCCATTGCAGCCTCCCTGTGACACCAGAATGTGAAATCCTGACAGCTTCACTCTGATCTCATTACTGCAAAACACCTGGTTTCACACATTTTGGGTGAATTTTTAAAGTTACTAACTGCATGTTGTCATGATCTGATTTCAAAGGGGGATATTCAAACAATAAATCCCCACCTTGTGCCTGTGAACAGCTGGAAATGGATCTCTGCTCCTCTGGATTGGGGAAATTCTCCAGCCAGGAGCGAAGTCCCTGTGTTTGTTTTTCTTTTTGGGGCGATCAAGCTCATAAAGCCCAAAATTAACAATTTATAGACTGAATTCCAAGGAAAACACCGATTCCCAGTCACCTGGGATAACTCCATTTGAACAGAGGATTGCAACACAACCTAAAAGCTTCCAGACTGGCACAGCCATACACTGGGTACAATCCAGCAGGAAACAGAACAGCAAAAGGACAGGGACAAAAGGCAAGAGAAATAAAAACATTAACAACCAAAGCAGGAAAAATCCTGCAAGACACAATTCCAACGAGCACATCCCGGGCCTGCCATGAAGGGGGAAAAGAAGGATTCGTCTTTATGAGTCTGCAGTTTCTGCACAATAAAAGCTCCTCCTGGGGTTATTCTGAGCTAATGAGCACAGCTTTGACACCTCATTTTACATTAGCGAGCTGACCTCGTTTAAAAATAAAGAGCAAATCTCCACAGCAAAAAGAGCTTTATACAGTCAATAAAAAAAGAGATTTTGCGGCCCCCACGTCAATTAATTCCCGACAATAAACGCCGCATGAAACAACAGCTCGACGTGCTCTATTCTAGATGAGTAAATACCCAATGGGCCTTAAAAAGCTTTAAAAACCAAGGGGAGACTCCGCAGAAACGAAAAATGAGGAAAAACTCGGCGAGAGCAGCCAGGAACGGCCTGGCAAGCGCCAGGTACACAGGGGCGCTCCCGAAGCGGAGCAGAAAACGCGAGAAGGCGCTGATGTGTGCCGAGATAAGCGAAGGAAAAACAGGTTTCCCCAGAGCCCCAGCACCGCCGTTCACTCGCGGGGGGAGCCTCGGGGCCTGTGACAGCGGGGCCGGCCCGAGCCCGCGGGGCCGGGAGGCAGCGGCAGCCTTCGGGTCACCCCCGCCGCCGCCAGGGCCGAGCCGGCCGCGTCCCCGTCCCCTCGCTGCCCTCCCCTGGCCCTCGCTGCCCTCACCTGCCCTCACCTGCCCTCGCTCCCCTCGCCGCCCTCGCCCCGGTTGTGGCCGCGGGGGAGCCCCGGCCCCGCTTCCTGCGCGGCCCCTTCCGCCAGCGCCGCCGCTTCCGCCTCCGGCCCCGCTTCCGCTTCCGGCCCCGCCGCCATCCTCAGTGTGGCTCTGAGGGCTCCTGGGGCTCTGAGGGCTCCCGGGGCTCCGAGGGCTCCCGGGGCTCCAGGGACTCCCGGGGCTCTGAGGCTCCCGGGGATCTGAGGGCTCCCCGGGCTCTGAGGGCTCCCGGGGCTCCGAGGGCTCCCGGGGCTCTGAGGGCTCCCGGGGCTCTGAGGGCTCCCGGGGCTCCAGGGACTCCCGGGGCTCTGAGGGCTCCCGGGGCTCTGAGGGCTCCCGGGGCTCCGGTTCGCAGGCTGGGCTCGCTCAGCGGAGGGAGGGAGAGAGGGATGCGATTCAATGCAAGCGTTCCGGCAGCGCGCAGTTGCAGTCACGGATGTGCCAAGCTGGATGGGCTTTAAGGTCCTTCCAACCCAAAGCATTCCGTGATTCCGTGGTCATCCAGGGCAACTCCTGGCCCTGCACAGCCCCAAAATCCATCCCTGGAGATGTCCCAGCTCTCCTGGAGCCCTGGCAGCCTCAGGGCCGTGCCCATTCCCTGGGGAGCCTGGGCAGTGCCAGCACCTCTGGGGGAGGAACCTTTCCCAAAATCCAACCCAAACCTCCCCTGGCACAGCCCCAGCCCTGCCCTGGCTCCTGGCCCTGTCCCAGGAGCAGAGATCCCTCAGGAGGAGCTGCAGACCCCAAGGAGTCTCCCCTCAGCCTCCTCCAGCTGCACAATCCCAGTGCCCTCAGCTGCTCCTCCATGGCCCCTGCAGACCCTTCCCATCCCCGGGTCCCTCCTTTGGATGCTCTCCAGGAGCTTTATAAATGATTTTTTTCTTGAGGGTTTTTATCCCGGCCCCAAAAGTCCTACTAGTTGCCTCCCACATGTATTTGCAGTATGATGCAAGTCTGTACTTAAGCCATGTTTTAATCGCTGTGTTTGGGTGGATCCCAGCAGAAGTCACCATTTCCTCAACATTTTAAAGTCACCCAAGGGATTGGGTAACAAGGCTCGTTCATCACCCAGCAGACTGTTTGTGTGTTATTTCATGTGAATTACAATGTGCAGAGACTCAGCTGCTGGTTCAGTGATAATCCCAGAGGAATCCACAACGGTCTGTGGTGGAGCAGGAATAACAAATTCTTGGCAATCCCTGTGGATTTTGGATGTGTCAAGAGCGTCAGTGAGGTTGGAAAAGGCCTCAGAGATCACCAAGTCCAACCTGTGACAGCAACAGCATCAAAACCAAAAATTTAAACCCAAAAATGAGACAAGTGAGGCTTCGTGTGGGAAGAGCAAAGTCAGGTTCAGCAGAGCTTGTCCTGCCCTCAAGGCAGGGGACACAGGGGGTGGCAGTGAGGGAAGGTTGCCTAAAGGACACAGGAGACACTAAATGGAATTAAGGAATTTGGGCAGGGCCTAGGGGTTGAAGTGTCATTGAAACAGTCAGAGAATGTGAATGTTGAAGTGGTTACAAAACAGACAACAGAAACCAAACCACCTCATTTTTTCTTAACAGAAACCCTGTGATTTATCCCATCAGTTGTTATGTGAATCTTTGAAGGTTTTTGGATTGTTCTATTTCTTTCTCCCTCCACTGCCATATGTGGGAAAATTGGGAGTTTGAGGCACCCAGGGATATCTGAACTAAAACCCAAAGGATTTATCCTTTAGTATGATCATGAATAATAATGGTATGATAAAATCAGAGATCTTAAATGCTGAACAGTAATCAATAAAAATTCTGTTCTGGTCTTGATCAGCTGCAAAATAAAAGAGCACATTGCAATTCTTGTTTCTCATTTACAGCTGGTGGAAGATATTTGGACATACATCATTTATATTTTAGGGAGATTTTGTAATCTTTGTTCTCTAACACAGGTATTACTGAATCAAAAATAAAAGGCCTGAGGGAGTTAATGCTTTCCTTTCAAAACCCAAAATTTTGCACCTCACAAACTCTCAGCGCTTAGCAGCTTCTCTAAGAGATGTTTTCCAACTTTTATCTTCTGGGGGAATGAATGTTCTGCATCCCAACTGGTTGTAAATCATGGAACGGTTTGTGTTGGAAGGGACCTCAAAGATCCCGTTCCACCCCGTGCCATGGGCAGGGACAGCTCCCACTGTCCCAGGGTGCTCAGAGCTCCATCCACCCGGGCCTTGGACACTCCTAATGGCCAAACGAGACAATAATTGCACAAAAGCAGGGAGCAAGAACTCAACATTTCAAAATTAGAGCTTCTAAGAGAATATCTCTGGGTTCCCAAACCCCCTCAGGTGCACAGGTGGGGATGGTGCCGTGGTTTAACCCCAGCCAGCTTTATTCTAGCACTGGCATTTGCTTTTGCAGGGATCCCACTGTCTGATTCCCAGACCTGGATTTCATGACCTCCTGTCTTAGAACGAAGAAAATGTTTTGTAAAGGCCCTTCCTCGCCCTTCACCTGTAAATACATCAGATATAAAGTTACACTGGTATGTGAGCACCTTTGCAGTGCACAGTTCTGCACTCTAGTCTTCCCTGAGTGCTAGATCTGTTCTGTTTCCCTGTTCCACACCAGTATTTTATTTTCTGTCTTCCAGAATCTGAGCACGTTCCATCGGCTGCCTCAGGCTCTGCTCATTTTCCCTTCCCCATATTTCCATGGCGTTGCTCCCTCCCTCAGACTCGACTGTCCAGCCTGCCCAGCCACTTCAGCCTTTCCTTCAGGTGTCATTTGCAGCAATTTGCAGATGATGTTCTCAGCTCTGGTATGTGCCAGGAGCTGCCGTGCCTCTGGAGCTCTGCCAGCTCTGAGCTGGGGAAAGCCCCCACGTGGGAAAGTGCTGCTCTCCAGCTGCTCCTGGCTCAGCAATTCCATGGCAGAATTTATGGGGGACAAACTGGAGTCCCAGGGGGAATGCAGGGCTGGAGTTTAGACCCGTGGCTTGCAGGTTCTTGAATCATTCCTGGGGCTGCATGAAAAAATTGGTGTCCTAGGCTGGTGCACAAGCACAGCCCAGGAAATATCCCAGCAAACCAAAGCAGAGGGTGGGAGTATCCACGGGGGCTGGAAGGCAGCAAATATCCACAAATCTGGATTTTCTGACATCGTGAGGAAACCTCAGAGCTTGCCTTTGTTTTCTCATTTTTATCTTTCTCAGTCAAGGTGATCTGTTCTAGGAAATTCTTTAGGTTGAAGCCTCTGAGCTGTGAGGAACTTTTATCTTACCTTCCTCATTTTCATTCCTGCTGCCTAATTGCTAGGCTCTGGTTTCCACAGAAACAGAATTCAGGATAGGGCTGGATTTATTCTGTGTCCAGCTGTTCCAAAATTTTCCTCCTGGAAGCCCACTAAGGTCAGTCATTCACAATTTTAATTCTGGGAAAATACATTCCCATGACCAAGTACTGAGTAAAAGACACAAATTAGTTTAACAGTGAAGATAATAAGGATGTAGGGCAGGACATCAATTTCTTTAGGGTCTGAAATTTGTCAAGTGAAAAGATGAATGAATGCTCACATTTAAATGGAAATTTAACAGACTTCTACAATGTTACATTTTACCAAGATTTGTCTCATTTAAAGTAAAAAAAGAGGCAGATTGGGGGGTTAAATTCTAGTATATGAGGCCATACAGTGGGATACAACTTTTGTGTCTCAGGCTTTGGATTTTTACCTCAGCCCCTGCTCCACCACAGTTTTGTGTAATTTGGGAAATAGTTGTTACTAATGGATGCAATGAACTGTCTAGAAACTTCACCATGGACAAAACAAGGTTTATTTTAATAAACAGGAACACTGAGCAGCTGAACAACATACAGGGACCAGAATTGTACAGAGAGGGATGAAAAATAAGCATTTAAAATTCAGCTACAAAACACAGAGAATCAAAGCACTGCCAAGGGAAGCTGAACCTTTTGGGGAAAAAAGAAAATCTGCTAAAGTTTCTGGGTAAAGGAAAACAAACATTTGCTCAACGAGGGGAAGAGACTTGGGGCATTGTCAGAGGATTTGAACTTCAGCCACGGAGACAAATACCCAGCAAAGGGCTCGTGTTCAACCACAGGAGACGTTTTGCTGCAAGGGCAGAAGTGTCAATCCCAGCTCTGGAGCAGAGGGAAGCAGCAGAGGGAGCAGAGCTGGCACTGGGCCGGGTTTGGCACGGGCAGGGTGCAGGAAATCCCGGGTTTGGGGCAGTGGGGAGCTGTTCTCAGCACCGGCAGCAGAGCTGCCTCAGCAGGCTCCTGCCTGCTTCATGTGCAGGGCTCCTCTGCTCCTCCTGCAAGGACACACAGAAAGCGTCACCAAAGTCCTCTGAACCCCTCTGTGACCCAGGAGACACCATCAGCAGTCACAGCAGAGGACACTGATCTGCAGACAGCTTTCCTTGGAGCACTGGGGTGTATCCACAAACCCCAGACACCAGTGGGACCTCTGTGAGTTTTTGTGTGAGCTGAGCCCCTGGGTGCAGGTGCTTGCTCAGGCCTGTGCTGCTCACTGCACTCTTCCCCACCCAGCTTTACAGTTTCTGCTTGTTGTAAGTATGCATTACACTATTGGCTTTTTGCAAGTATTAAATTGAATGCTGGATGTACAATGATGACAAACCTGGCTGTACTGACATAATTTCTTTTATTTCTATAACAAAGCTAAGTAGTAGCGTGATAATTATAAACATATGTGTGTTAGGTCTTAGTAAAGTATCGAAATAAGGATGGTTTTTGTACATGCAACCCAGAGAGTGGAAAGATCATCAGAAAATGCCTCCCTGACATTCCTGAACTGCCTTACCAGATGAAGAAAACAGCACCCAGAGCCCCAAAGAAGAGATTTACTGAGCCTCTGTTATCAGGGGCTGGAGGCACACCAGAGCCACAGGAAAGATTTATCTGTGGGGCAGTGGAGGGGGTTAAAGCTGAGCAAAAGAAATCCAAACTTAAAAGAATGCATAAAGCCATGAATGTGCAGCAGGCTGGAGCTCTTAAGGAATGATTCTTTGTTCCTAAGGTGAGCTCTTGGCTGAAGGTCAAGGCACCCTTAACCCTTTGTTTTATCTTTGTCTCTCAATTGTCCTTTTTTTAATTAAACCCCTTTTATTATATCAAAATGAGTAGAAGTTGATTTTTATAACACTGCTGGAATAGGAAGCTGCTCACACAAATATCATTTTTTAGTGACTAAATCTTACAGTAATTGCAGCAAGTTCCTCACACAAATAGGAATAATTGTTTTAGTGTCCAACTTTTCAGTGCCTGCTGCAAGTTGCTCACACGAGTATTTGGGTCATTTTTCAGTTCCCTATTTTACTCTTCCTGGTGGAATAGGAAGTCGCTCACACAAATATCCAAGTAATTTTTTGGTGTCCAATTTCACAATTCTTGCCAGAATAAGAAATTCAGGCCTGAATATCTGGGTCATTTTTTAGCTCCCTATTTTACACTTCCTGCCAGAATAGGACCTTCCCACCCAAATATCACCACCATTTGTTTTTTAGATCAGTTGGACATCATCGGTGGGAGGAACAATTGTTACATAAAGGTAAAAGCAAAGGAGCAGAGAAGTAACAACCCTAAAAAAACTTTTGTGGAGTGGAAATCCCAGATAACTCAGCCCATCCCAGCTCGTGGCTCCCTGAGGGGTGCTTGGCAGCTCAGTACTCACAGCACAGCCTTGCAGAAGGAACATTTGTTGTTGTAGGTTTTGCCGTCGGAGCCGCAGAAGGGTTGGTAGAGCCGCTCACAGTAAATGGGCCTCCCCCTCTCCAGCCTCTTGTACTCGCTGCAGTCCACCTGGAACCAGGCAGAGTTAGATTTAGTGCTCACCAGCCCCGAGTCTCACATCCTCTGTGCGCAGAAACTGTGAGTAAATCAGGGGTTGGAGCAGCACAGCCACGGAGGCGTCAGCACCTCAGCATGTCAGAGTCCCTGGAGCATCGATGTCAGCACAAGCTCAGCTGCTTCTCTACTTTAATCCTCACAATCAACCAGCAGAATCATTATCTATCTAACTTTTTAAGAGCCGTGTGAACTTGTCCTTCTAACTCTGAATCTCCCCCTTTCTTCTTCTTCCCCCATTCTTCCCTGCTGAGCATGATGCCTCGTGGTATGGAATATCTCTTTGGTCATCTGGAGCCTCTTTCCAAGCTGCCTCCCCAGCCACACAGTTCTCCTGCCCAGCTCCTGTGGTTCTCCTCGCCGGTGGAGCAGCATGAGGGGCACAAAAGGCCTTGGCTCTGGCTGTTCAGCAATAATGAAACTGTATTTTCAGCAGAAAAACCCAAAACACAGTCCCCTGCTCGCTACTATGATGAAAATCTGTTCTGTCACTGACAAAAGCAGCACAGGTATTTTAGCTCACAGGTATTTTAGCTCACAGGTATTTTAGTTCTGTTTCAGAGGGGATTTGTGAAGAATCCTCAAAGTTTGACCATGATCTTTGAACGTGCCTGTGTTTGAAACTGAGATCAAGCCAGTCAGCTGGCAGAGGCTGAGCCCCAAAATGAAACATTTCCCATCAGAGGTGTGAGTGGTGCTGCCTGTGGCAGGGACGGGGCAGGAATGGGGTCCCTGGAACAGCACAGCCCCAGAGGAGCCGAGGGCTGGGGGTTTCATTGTCTGATCACAACCAGCAGCAAATTCAGGAGGGATCAATTCACATCCAGGCCTTCCTTGGACACTTCAGGGATGGAATCCATCACCTCCCTGGGCAGTCTTTCCATGCCCTTTCCATGGAGAAATTCCTGCTGGTTTGTAGCTGCAATATGGGGCCATTACTGTGTGTGGATGAATTTTCTCTCCCCACCACTGTCCACTCTGCCAGGGCTTTCCTCCTCACTCCAGGAAGGGTTTTTAATCCTTGGTGCCTCATTTCTTCCTGACATTGACCCCAGAGTACTCAGAATTAAAATCTCCAGGTACCTGATTTAGGAGCTAAAGGTAATTAAAAAAGCCTAATAGGGTCATCATCAAATAATTATTATTTTTAAAATATTGATTTCTCTGGCTTAAAATTTGTCCTTGCCCCATTTCTTGCCCAGAATGCCAAACAGGTGAAAACATCTGGAAGTTGTCAGAGCAGCTCTATGGAAACCCCATGTCCCCAGCTCAGGATTTCTCGCTGAAATCTCAATAAATTGGCAGCACTTAATTAAAGTTTAACATGCTTATTTTCTGACTTCATGGTATTATAATTTTTTACCTCATATTATTTATTTTTTTATCCAGGAAAAAGGAAGTCACTCACCTCATTCTGTGTGGCAGCATCTGCAGTGGAAACTGAATCACAAAAGACAAAATGAAAACCCGCAGTTAATGAACGCTCAGGTGCAAGCCAGGATGACTTCACTCAGCAACACTGAATCTTTCACCTCCTCAAATGTCAATACTGACAGAGCTTGCAGGGTTCAGTAAGGCCCAGGTGTCAGAACCTATTGAACAAGTGGATTTTGGTGCATTATTTACCTCAGAAACTTCTGTCACATGTTGGAACAGCCTTTGCTGGAGGAGGGAATGGAGCCATTGTTCACCACAAAACCACTGACAGCCCAGGAGTCAATATTATATTTAATGTTCACCGTGTCATTTATTATTTAATGTCCAGGATTAACTGGTGGTTGAGCATGACTGGGATTTAATTCCTGAATTTATCATGAGCTGTGAGCAAACCACATGTTCCTTTTATATCTGGGGTTTCTGTCACTAATGAGGATTAAAATACAATATTGACTCTAAATAACAGTGATAGTACAATATGGCTCATAATCCCACTTTAGGAAGTGTTTCCCTCGTTTCAATACGGATTTCAAGCTGACTGGCTCCTATTTTTATCACATTCCTCTCAGACAGAGCCCAGTTCCCAGGTGGGGCTCAGGGAGCTCCTTCCAAACACTGCTAATTACACCTCCCACAAAGCAATCAGCTCCTTGGCGTGGCTCCATGCTGCTGACACATTTCTTACTTTCTTTAGGAATGTATTTGTCCCCTTGCTGTCCCTTAATTACCAACCTGGGGCTTCCAGGGGTTAGAAGATACCAGGGAGAGATTTCTGTGCAGAAGGAGCAGGAATGCGTTCTGGAGCACAGCTCTGGCACTCTTTTTTTCGATTAAATTTGGCTTTTTTTGATCTTTCAAGGTTAAACTTTCCAAATGTGTTCTGGGGCAGAGCTCTAGCAATTGTCTTTTGGAATAAATCTGGCTTTTTTTGGTCTACAAAGGTTAAACCACAAAAAAAGTTTACATCTTCGCATCAAACACAGTTGTTCAGTATAAAAAGAAATGAGCAGAAATAAAGCTCAAGGCCAAGTTTCCACCTCTGTCACCCGAGGTTTGACTAAGATTTCATTATTCTGGAATTGGATTCGATTTGTTCCACATCCCCCCCAAACCATCAGATGTTATTTTTGCTCTGGTAACCTTTTAGGAGCCACTCTGCACAGGGGAGTGAATGCAAAAAAGGTGTGGCTCAGAAAGTGCTGATGCATGACATTTTCAAGCAGACAAGATAAACCAGAAAGTTCAAGGAAGAGATTTCCTGGAATTCTAATGGAAGGAATATTTATTTATTTTCCTGCAAACACTGAATGAGTTATTTCCATCACATTTCGTTTAAACTGCTGGTTTTCGTAAGAATTTTGAGGTTGAGACAAATTTCAAGGCAACCTTTGCAGAGCTACTCAAAAGATTCTTGTGTTTCATAATTTTGCATTTAACATTTTCATTGTTTTGCTTCTTTGTTCATAATGCTTTTAAACTTCTATACTACCTGTAGAGATGTGACGTCTCTCAGTTGTTTTAAATGCACTTATTTTTCTCTAAAAATATATTTTTACTGCAAGTTTTTAGTAAAAATAAAATTGCCAAGTAAAGGCTGAAGGAATTCCTCCCAGATCCCTATTTTTATAGAGCAACCTCAAACCTCTCTGCAGCCTGGAAAAATAAGATTAAAATGATGTGATTCCCAGCTGCTTTATGTGGCCTGAGCATCATGAGCTGTCCCCTGCTTGGTCAGTTTGGCAGCAGAAGGACCTCACCAGCTCCCAGCTCCCTTCTCTGACAGAAATTTCAAAAGGAACAGACAAAACCAGGTGGTTCTGAGGCATCACAGCTCTTTGGGGTCACAGCTCTGAGTTACACCCAGCAAGGAGCAGCTCCCATCCACCGCAGCCCCAGCTGGGCAAGAAACTATTACAGTGATAAACAACAGGATTTTAAATAGAAAATTCCCTTTTTCTCCCTCCCACCCAGTGCAGGAACCACCAGAGAACCTTCCAGGCTTTGGGCAGGAGGAGAATCCCCGGGAGCCAGGGCAGTTACTCACATGCCAGGCACAGAGCTGCCAGCGCCAGGAGCACCAGGGCGACCTTCATGGCAAACACCAACCCTCAGCTGAGCCACTGCGGGTGCCTGCAGCGTCCCAGAGTGGCCATGGCAGTGTGGGAGCATTTATAGGCAGGAGCTGCTGATGAAATCCCCGGTAATTGGGGAGGTGTTGCCCTGGGCAGAGTCCATGGGATGTGTCCTGAGCAGGGAGCGGGCAGGGCTGGCCGTGCTGATGGAGCAGGGATTGTTCCTGCCTGAGCCCAGCCTAATTAACTGTCCCAGCCCCAGCAGCCGGGCTCTGACTCAGGGGTGGGTGCTCTGTTGTGCCACAGGGACTCGGAGCTGAACGCAGTTCCCAGGGAAAAATAATCCTGGGCTGGGTGTTGGCCAAAATATTCATCCCGTGAGGGCTTTGTTCCTGTTCTTTGGGATGTCTTGGAGCTGGTTGTGAGCTGTGCTTTGAGCTGAGCTGGCTGTGGCCATGCACAAATGATGCCTTAAGTTTTAGCTTTTATATTTTTCAGGTTCTGTACTGCATTGGTGTGTGACTCTGGCCTTCATATAAAGTGTCAACGAGCTCTCCTCACAATTTAGTCAGACAAAATAAAAGGGCATCACTGAGCCCTCCAACTGTTCTGGGAAATCTGTGTTCTGCTTGAAGCCCTTCACACCCAGTCCAGAGCATCCCCCAGGGCTCCTTTTCCTTTCAAATGTCCCTTTTTGGGATCAGAACCGACATTTTGGGAGAGAAGCAGCAAAGGCAGCCCACGGCACTGCCTGGCCAAGACAAGAGAGGAGTTCCCAGCCCCTGAGCAGCCTCTGAGCTCCTGCCCAGCCATGGACACGGGAGGAGATCCCTTTGCCTGCCCCTCTGCTCCTGTTTCCCTGTTTCCAGCACAACAGGAGGGGCTCCTTAAACAAATCCTGCATTTGGTGACTTAACCAAAAGGCAGCAATTTCTGAGCCACAGGGGAGTCCCAATGGGACACTCAGACCTGAGGCTTAATTTTCACAAACCCGAAGTACTGTGGACTTTGGAGGGGATAGTTTGGTTTCAACCCATCCTTCCAGAACTGCCTTCTCTTAGTGATTTACCATCTAAACATACAAAGATCTCAACAGGAAAAATCCCTGCACAGCACCACAATTCCCAGTGCTTCGGTGATCACCTTCCCTCACTGCAGGGTAGCCCAGGGCTTTCTCCCCATGCAGGATTGGGTCAGAGGTGCTCACTGCAGTAAAACAAGGGCCTGAAAGCTCCTGCAGAAAAGATTTCAATAGGTCAGGTAAGCCTTGGGCACCTCTAACTCATGCCAAGGGGGCCATGAATAATTTTGTCTTTAAAGGATATAGGTAGTTAATAAATGTTTAATTTCTCATCACTTAACATGATGAAAAACAGAAATGCCATCAAATCCAGTTCCAAGATGAGCAAAGATCTGGTTGGAGCTGGAGGCCTAGAATTTTATTTTTTACACTTCAGTGGTTTTGTTCTAATCTTTTTTCTTTTTCCTTAATCTGGATACCTGTTCCTGTGAGGCTGAGATGACAAAAGGACGGGTGGGGTTTACACCAGGCTTGGTCTGGATCCCTCTGCTTGGGGCAGGCTTTGTGTTCTGGGGAGCTTTTCTGGAGAAAAGCCCAGCAAGGAACATGCAGGAACTCGTGGGGAGTATTCAGGACATGTCCTTGGTTGATGGACAATTATGAGCAATTAGGCAACGGGAACAAAACCCAAAGCACTCCGGAAATTCCTCCTGATCTGCAGAGCTTTGAGCACACACAGCCCTCGGGGATTGTCCTGACACAAAATCTGCAGCCTGGCAGATCCTGCCAGATCCTGGCCCCACTGCAGAGCTCCCAGTCTCCTGAGGGATCCATCCCATCCCATCCCATCCCACCCCATCCCATCCCTCCCAGGGAATACAAACCTCTCTCTGCTCAGTTCTTGCAGGAAGATTCCCCAGCTCTGCACTTGGATTTCAGTCCATAATTCCCAGGGTGCCACTGGCGAGGCTGGAGCTGCTCTTCTGGGACAATTCTGGGCTCCTTGGCAGGGAAAGGCACTGAAATGCAGGATCATTGAGTGAGGGAGCACCAAGTGTTGAGGGGAGTGAAACACAGAGGAAAACTTGGGAGAAAGGGTTGGCTCCATTTGGAGAAGGAGGGAACGGGAGCCAGAGCCCTCCTGGGGCTGCAGAGTGAAAGGAAGAGGGAACAGAGCAAATTGCAGGGAGAGAAATTCCAATTAGATGGGAGCAAAACAGATTTCACAACGAGAGGAGTCAACCATAGGGACAGGTTATCCACAGAGATTGCTGGAGATATTTTAAATGGGTCTGTCCTAAAGGGGCCACAGAGGGCGTGGGCAGCCAGGTGACCTCCGTGGGCCATTCCAAAGGAACTGGTTCTGGCATTCCCTCAGGACAAGGTCAAGGCCTGCTGGCATTTTCAGAGACCTTGTGGTGTCTTTGTCCTCATGAATTAACGTTTGACAAAGCAAGCATGGACAATAAAGGACCAATAAACCACAATGGAGTGATTGGAGCTCCCGTGGAAAAAAGTTCACTGGAAAGCAAATGTTGGGATGTGTGTAGGAACAGCTGCTGCCCAAAGCTGGGTCAGTAAGGCCTAACTGCTGAACTCATTCTGAAATTGAGGGTAAATATGGTAAATAAATAGTTTCTATTGAAGAATTGTGAGTGCAATTTTGACCTCATCAGCAAACCCTTGAATACCCATGAGCTAATTGTGGAATTCCCATCATTTTCTACCTTTGCCATTATATCTTGGGTTTTTTTCCCAAATTCTTGTCCTTCCAAGTTGATGTTTCAAAGAAGAAAAAGCAATTCCCTGGTGTTACACGCCATAAAACATCAGTGTGCATTTTTTTTCTGAGGGTAAGAAAAATTTCCCAATTATTATTTATTCCAAATTTTAGATTGCTCTTCCTTTTCTGACCCCTGGTTGGAGCACCCTGGGATGCCAGCAATGCTGCAGCAGGTGATTAGCAAAGTGCATGGGAGGATGTTCCCTGGCTGCATTCCAGTGTGGGAACCCAGGACATCCCTGTGCCAGCCCTGGCTGATCTGAGCCCAGCCCAGGGGGGTTTGAAGCCCTGGCAGGGGGGTCACAGACCCTGGCATGCAGCCAGAGACCCTTGTGGCTTTGAGTTTGATCCATGGAACAAATTCCCACCTCTGTGTGAAGAAGTAAAAGTCACAAAAGTGTAGAGTTAGAATTCTTACTGTGGTGAGCTGGGAGGCAAGATGGACGGAACTGGGCCTTGTCCTGTGCTCCTTCCTTCTTCTTCCCAGCCTCCATCTCTTGGGTGATGGTGGCACTTTGGCATTGGTGTAAGGTAAAGGGACACAGTCTAACAGAGGTGACAGCTATTGGAAAGTAACTGTAAATAAAGTATTTGTAGTTTATAGTATAAAAGAGAGCAGCAGCCCCGGGGGAGCAGAGAGTGCCTGGGTCTGCTCTGCTGAACAGAGCTTTGCAGGCCAGGCTGGAAATGTTTTCTGATAACCAACAATAAACAACCTTGAGAGCGAAAGCCGTTTTAAACTTCAAACTCGTTCTTAAACAACCAAGTTAGAAAACAAAAGCTTTTTACACATCTTAGAGTCCTCTTGACCACAAAAAACCCCAAGACCAGAGGAGGAACCTGCTCCCACTCATCCGTGGAGAGCCTCCCATGCTGGGCATCCACAGAGCACGTGGAGAAGGCAAAAATCTCCCTTTGTGCTCAGCAGGGAGAAGCTCCCGTCCCCGGGATGCCGGGCTGGGCTCATCCCCCGGCCCAGGGAGGGTGCCTGGCTCAGGGCTGTCCGCCCAGGTGCAATTAAAGCATCAGATTCTGAAGTCTTGCTCAATGCAGGGCTTGAGAACCAAGGGCTGCCTTTGTTGGGGCTGTGCCGCAGCCTTTGGGTGTTTGCCTTTGCTGAGCTCCCTGGGGGACATCAAAGGAGCCTTTCTTCAGCCCTGCTGAAGGTCTCTGGGGTTGTTTCAGAAATGAAAAATAAACCCAACACGCTGTGCAAAGGCTGGGGCTGCTCTTTGTTTTCCTTTGGGCCTCCTGATCTCTTTGGGAAGCAGTGCCAGGAGCAGCTCCCGGTGTCCTGCAGGCAGCTCGGGGATCCTTTGATTCCTCAGTGTCAGAGCTTTGATGGTTCTGAGCTGATTCTTCACAAAAACAAAGCATTAATAGCTTAACACTTCCACTGAATGGGCTTTGAATAGGACTGGTTTGGAATTGCCCTGAGCTGCAGTTTCCAGGTGTTTGGACTTGGGTTCTGTCACACCAAACTCAATCAAACTGACATTTCAGGAAAGGTCTCGAGGTTTTTCCCTAGCCCACAGCAAGGCTGGAGGATGTGCATTGGTTTTCCCTTCATTAAAAACCAAAACATTTCTAAAAAGAGAAGCCACAGCTTACGAAGGAGAGGAGTGGGAGGAAGATCAGCATGGAGAGGGGGTGGATATGAAGCATTTGAACCCGAATTCTGTGTTCTCCCCCAGAACCCCTAACTAGACACCAGCTTTTCCCCCTCTTTTGCTCTCAGCAGGTGCCTGCTTGCCCAGCTGCAGGGGCTGGAGCTCCTGGAGGAGAGCGAATTCCTACAGCCACCAGCTGGTGCCTCGTTGAGGACACAATTATTTACCTGGCAAGCGTTCCTTGGGCCGAAGCCACAGAAAGCCCTGCAGGGGATTAGTCAGGCTCTGTGCAGGGAGGTGTGGCAGCAGAACCCAAAGCCAGGGGCTGAGTGATGGGCGTGAATAGAAAGCTGGAGGAGCTGCCCCTTCCCAGGAAACGGTGAGGCATGGAACAAGGGGCAGGTCCGGCAGAAAAAACTTGGGTTTTATGCAGTCAGCGACTCTTCTCTCTCAGGAATGAATCAGGTCTAAAATTTTAAGTCAGAAAAATATTGGGTTTTATGCAGTCAACGACTCTCTCAGGAATGAATCAGGTCTAAAATTTTAAGTCAGAAAAATATTGGTTTTTATACAGTCAACGACTCTCCTCAGGAATAAATCAGGTCTAAACTTTTATGTCAGAAGCTTGGACTTTGCAATCTAAATGGGTTTTTGGGGGGAGTGGGTGAGAATTCTGCACATTGTGCAGCCTGAGTGCATGCATTTGACATTTGTCCAGAGGTTTCCAGATTCTTTACAGTGCAGCAAGGAGAGGAGTGAAGGAAGAGAAGCCAAGGACTGGGTGACACATCAGTTATGATGTTCTTGGATGGATGGAGTATGTTAGAAAGTGATCTCCTGTGTGTGGGGCTGCCACAGTGAATATTTTTTGCTTTTTATCCAATCTAGGCATAGGTGACAATTCCCAGAGGAGACATTCCAGGTACGTGGATCCATGGAAGGCCCAGGAAATGGGCACTGGGGAGCAAAGCCAACTTTATGCTTAGAGAGCAGCCCCCAACCATGAACTGATTCCTGCAGAGAAAGGAGCAGCTCCAAGCTGAGCTTTGGTATTTTCCTGAACAAACTCAGCCAGTGACTTCCCCCACTGGATGCTCACAATCCACACCAGGAATCCTCTGTGGAAAATAATCTCATTTTATATGGCATCTTGGCACAGAAAGGCACATCCTGACAGCAAAGATCAATTTAGGCTTTGTCAGGATACAAAAATCCAGCTGGATATTCCAAGAGTGGAGGCTGGGCTGGGCCCAGGCTCAGGAGAGGTTTCAGGGGTTGGTGTCCAGGGTGCCAAGGTTTAAACCCTGAGGATCAGGAAGGTTCTGTGACCTCTGAGCACTGACAAGCAGGGAGGAAGCTCAGAGACCACAGAGAACCCCAGAGTTCTCCTCTCCTGCAGGACAGGGCTCAGCAGATCCTGCTGTCACTCCCTGGTCCCTTGCCTGGGTCACCCTGTGCAGTTTTACAGGCTGGGAATTGGGTATTATTAATTAGTAATAGTTAATTTGGTTCATGTTGTTTGGTTAATAGTTATTTTGGTTAGTAATAGTTAATGGCCTGCAGACATTGAGAGAGAAGAAGTGTCTGATCCTCTGGTACTAAAGTGAAGAGTGACACAAACCATTCTTAAAAGATCACAAATAAACCAAATTTTCCTGTTTTCAGGTGTATTTATTATTAGCTCCTTTGTAAACAAGCACATACGTTGCCTTTATAGCCAAAATACGACGTGTAAACTTAATACTAATAAATACTAACAGGACTTGTAAAGAAATTATCAGCAGTTTTCTGAAATATCAGATACTTCACACATTTCAATGTTTAAATATCTTAAATTACAACCCCTTATTAAGGCTGGGAAAAAGGAAGCATGGTTGCAATGAAAGGCTTCAATGTCAGTGATTCTGTATCAGAGGTTAAGACCTGAATCCTCAAAGGTATTTCAGAGCATTTTGCCCTCCTGGAAGTCAGGGCTCAGTGTTTTGTCCAAGGATCCATCCCTGGCAGTGTCCAGGGCCAGGCTGGACAGAGCTCTGAGCCCTGGGACAGTGGCAGGTGTCCCTGCCAGCCACGGGTGGAGCAGATGAGCTTTGAGCTCCTCCCCGCCCAAACAATTCCAAGATTCCATGAAAAATGCAAAGGTTTCGACTGGTGCCTCTGCTCCCTCCCAGAGCTGGGCCCTCCCTTTCCCTGGGGTCCTGGGGGCACAGCAGCACTTGCAGAGCAGGCTGTGAGGATCTCTGTTCTGCAAGCCTGATTTCCTGAGGTCATTGACACAAACCCCAAACCCAGCTGCTCTGGGGTTTCATACACTGGGGGTGCAGTTTCAGCTGCCCTGGGGGGTTCCTGTGGAATTCCACTGCAGGGGATGCCCCAGGCACATGGAGAATCATGGAGAAAGCCCCACAGGGGAGGCTGTTTGGGGGGTGGTAAATGCTGGCTCCCAGATCCTTTCATGTTCCTGAGGGATGAGAGGAGGCTCAGAGCTGCCTTCACACCAGTGCTCCCAGTGCTCCCAGTGGGCTCCAGCTCCATGGATCTCCCATGGAGTGTTTTCCAGCTGGGCAGCAGCAGCTGTGGGCACAGGGAGCTGACACAGGGCAGCAGGAAACACCCCCAGGGCTCTGCACCTGCACCTCCTTCTTTACCCCAATATCCTGGAGGATGGGGATGGCCTGGATACACCACACCCAGCTGCTGAGGCAGCCAAGGCTTTCTGTGCTTGCACAGTCCCAAATAAACAAATACAAATAAGTATCAAATAAACAGATAATTAGACCATGAAGTAATGGAATATCCAAACAGCTCTTTCAGGAGGTGACCTTCCAAATAAGTTACCACATGCAGTGGTTTGAACAGCAACTGCCATCCACTGGCCTTGCAAGTCAGTAAATAAATAAAATACTAAATAGATAAATAAATAAATAAATAAATAAATAACAAATAAAGAACAAATAAATAAATAAATAACAAATAAATAAAGGCATAATAATAATAATAATAATTAATAATATGCAGGACATACAATAATAGCTGCCAGCAACCTGTCAAAACCATGTTAATGTAACATGATGGATGCTAAAAGTGCAACTCGAATCTGGGGAGTTTAGGAGCTGCCAAAATCAGGACCACATTCAGCTGTTACAAAAAAAAATAAAATATGTCGTGGCTTCTTAAGAATGTCGGATGGAAACTTTTCTTCTAATTGTGCTTCTGTTCTTGTGCTAATTCATCCTTGGCTTTCTCTAGGAGCGCTGCGCCACCCTCCTGGATCCCCTACTGGTTATCTGCGAAACGACATCAGAAATTTAATTTCCGTGGGAATTCACGTCCGAATTCTCTTGGTTCTCCTCGGGGCGGGAGCTGCAGCGCAGCCTCGCTGGGTCCTTACCTGCACAGCGGGGACCAGTGGCTCCAGGAGGAGAGGTAGCAGCGGTCCCTGGCCTGCACCCACACCTCTGCTGGCCCGGGCGCTGCCAGCCGCAGGGACAGCTCCTCCGTGTCGTTCACCTGGGGACAGGGACAGCTCCTTCAGCCCCGGGGCACAGAGCCCACCCCAAAGCAGCAGCGAGGCCCACGGAGCCTCCGCCGCTCCCGGTGTCCCAAAGGCTGCGGCTGCACCCCAGGTCCCAAAGTGCTGGGAGAGCTTGAGCTCAGCGGGAACAGCTGAAAAGCTCAGGAACCACTGAGAGGGGGGCTCTAAGTGACCCAAACCCACTGAGGGGGGTGTTCCAAAGAGATCCAAATTCACTGAGGGTGTAAATGACCCAAACCCACTCAGTTTGGTGTTCTAAATGACTCAAACCCACTCAGATCAGTGTTCTAAATGACCCAAACCCACTGAGGGTGTAAATGACCCAAACCTACTGAGCTTGGTGTTCTAAGTGACCCAAACCCACTCAGCTTAGTGTTCTAAATGATCCAAACCCACTCAGTTTGGTGTTCTAAGTGACCCAAACCCACTCAGTTTGGTGTTCTAAATGACCCAAACCCACTCAGCTTAGTGTTCTAAATGACCCAAACCCACTCATTTTGATGTTCTAAGTGACCCACTCAGTTTAGTGTTCTAAGTGACCCAAACCCACTCATTTTGATGTTCTAAATGACCCAAACCCACTCAGCTTAGTGTTCTAAGTGATCCAAACCCACTCAGTTTGGTGTTCTAAGTGACCCAAACCCACTCAGTTTGGTGTTCTAAATGACCCAAACCCACTCAGCTTAGTGTTCTAAATGACCCAAACCCACTCAGTTTGGTGTTCTAAATGACTCAAACCCACTCAGATCAGTGTTCTAAATGACCCAAACCCACTGAGGGTGTAAATGACCCAAACCTACTGAGCTTGGTGTTCTAAGTGACCCAAACCCACTCAGCTTAGTGTTCTAAATGATCCAAACCCACTCAGTTTGGTGTTCTAAGTGACCCAAACCCACTCAGTTTGGTGTTCTAAGTGACCCAAACCCACTCAGTTTGGTGTTCTAAATGACCCAAACCCACTCAGCTTAGTGTTCTAAATGACCCAAACCCACTCATTTTGATGTTCTAAGTGACCCAAACCCACTGAGCTTGGTGTTCTAAATGACCCAAAACCCCAAACCTAAACACTCATTAAACAGAGGGGTCGTTTGTTTATTTGGGTTTTTCTCTTTTTCCTTCTTCTCCCTGAGCAGGAACCCTAAAAACCAGCCCCTCCTCAGTTGCAAATCCCCCCTGGGGGCTGGTGGTGGCTCCAGCAGTGTCCCCAGCCCCGGGAGTTTCCCTCCCGAAGGGGCGGAGGAGGCAGCGCTGCCGAAATCAGGGACTGAGCCCCGGGGAATGGCCCCATCTGCTGGGCTGGGCTGGATCCCGATCCCAGCGGGAAACATTCCCTGCTGCCTTGGGTTTGGTGCCCTGGGAAACTGGGATGCCCACCCCAGCTGCTCCAACAAATAAGTGTTTATTTATTGAGAAATAAATAAGCTGCTGTCCTCAGTGCTGGGCCCAGGAAGGGCAGCACCGGGGTCAGTGCTCAGCTGCCCTGTGCTCAAGTGGTTTTCCCAGTTCTTTGCCAGGCCAGGCTGTTCCAAGAGCAATTTGGACCCACACTGGAGATTTAACCCTGACACAGTCAATTAATTCTATGAATTAACTGGAAATTGAGGGGAAAAGACCAGACTCTCCCTAGAAATGGTTCCAGGTGAGTCACTGATCTCTGGTTTCCAATTCCCCTGTAAAGTCTGAGCTACCCAGGTGGGGATGATAGAGGAAATCCGTGTCACAGATCCTGGGCTTCTGGGTTTGGAAATTGGGATTTTCCCACTGGAGGCCTTGCACAGCCTCCTGATGAGTTAGCAAACACAACCATGCAATGCTGGACAGGATTTCCTGTCCTCAGCTGCCTCAGGGATCTTGCTGCTCATGGAAGGCTTGGGAAAAGCCTGGGAAAGGCTTTTTCTGCCAGGATAGAATTTGCCATTTTCAGGGCTCAGCACCATTCCTTTTTGTTTTTTTAAAATTTTAGTTCACAAATCTTGCATAGAAAACTTAAATTGTTTATACTATCCAGCCAAGAAAATGTCTCGAATGTTATGTTTTTACCTGGTATTTGTGTCTCTTTGTGCTTTTAACTTTGACCTTGAAAGTCAAAGGGAAGTAGGAGTTTGGGGTGCTCCAGGTTCTGGGATATGTCCAGGTCACTGTTCCATTGGTGGCCACGTACTGGCACTGGGGAGGGTCAGGCTTTACTGCAAGAGAAAACACAGGGGGAATTAATTCATATGAACAACTTAATGTCAGATATTGGTGTGCTACTGGTGACAGTTTCATGGGAATGAGTTTTGGGAGCCTCCTGGTTAAGAGAGGAGTAGACTTGAGGTGTAATAACTGCCTTGGGTGCTTTCTAGGGAAAATTAAATTTAATTTATTAAATTAAAATTAATACACTCCTAGATCCATTTTGGATAAGATCCTTCTCTTTTTTTTGGCTTGGAGGGTTGCAGAGGGCTCTGCTGGACACACAGGAATACTTTCAGCACCTGCATTTAGGAAAACCTGTTTCTTTAGGCTGCTGCTTCATTTTCCTGTGCCCTGTGGCCACAACTCAGAACCCTCTTATTCCTGTCCCTTGCCATGAACCTGTCCTGGCTGCCCCTTTAGGAATGGCTGAGGAGGGAAGCATCCACAGCCAGCAGCAGTTGTCAGAGTGGAGCCTGCTGGATTCTCTGGCTTGTCCCAAGTGTCCCTGCCCTGGGGACACTCAGGGAGCTCAGGGTGTTGGGGCACTGGAGATCACAAGCCAGGAAGATGCTGCTGCCTCACTTCCTCATCCTCTTCCAGCCTGGCATCCCCTGTTCCTGTCACTGGGGCTTGGAGGACACTTAGAGAGCCCAGGGCAGGGATTCCCAGGGCTGGGCTGAGCCCTGGCTTCCGCTGGCAGCAGCAAAATCAACCCCAAATGAGCCCCCACTCCTGGGCTACTCACTGATGTCCCTGATGAAGAAGCTGGCGGTGTAGTTCTCGTATTCCACCTCATCAATCACCTCCAGGATGATGTCAATGGGCTGGTGCTCCTCAGCAAAGGGACAGAAGTTCTCCTTGTGGCACTGGGCCGTGTAGGTGGTCAGGGCCCCCTCGGTGACAGCCACGGGGCTGCTGCAGGACACGTCTCCCTGGGGGCTGCAAGGGAGCAGGGACAGGCTCTGGCAATGCTGCTTTGTCCTGGGGATGTGCTGCCAGAGCAGCAGCAGCACCCTGTGTTTGATCAGGAGACCTTTTGGTTTGCCTGGACTTTAGAAAAGGCTCGGTGGGAGCTGGCACGTTCCCTGTGGGATGCACTGATGCCAACCCCAGCCTCAGCTCACCCCTGCCTCAGCAGAGGGAATTCATATTTAAAGCTCAGCCAGGATCTCTCATTTCCACCACCCCATGGCAAGCTCCAGTCTCCTCCTTTGTCCCTCTGCCCTCCCCAGACCCTGCTGAAGAAATGAGGGTTGAGGGGTCTCCATTGGGAGCCAAACACCAAAAGCCACCAAAGCACGACCTGAGCCTGACTCTATTTTTGCTCTCAGCCCACTGCACCCCTTGGTAGCTGTTTCTCCTCTGGCAGCCTGGAGTGACCTTTCTGGAGCACTCCACGTTTTGGAGAGCCCCCAGGGCAGTGGGAGGCAGGAAATCCCCCCAGGGCTCCCGGCACACATTTCCCTGCAGGTTTCTGCAGGGTTCCTCAGCACAGCCTTGTCAGGGGCCATGTGCTCTGCACTGGGCAGCCTCCCACTCCACCAGCAGCTGTGGTTCTTTCTGGCTTGGCTCCACTTCCTCTCTGCCCTCCACTAACTGTTCTGCTATTGCTTAAGTTGCCCAGTGGCTGCTCCAGCCCACTTGGACTCATTCCTTTTTCAAGGCTTTCTTCATTTTGGAGTGACTTCCATGCCCTTATTAAGTCAACCTTGTCCCAGTAGTGACTCAAAACATTTTGGGGATGTTCAGACTTGGAAAAGAGATCTCCTCCCATCTGCATGCCCCTGAGAGCCTAAAATCCCACAGAGTGAAATGCTACCAGTGTAAAATCCTACAGAGCAAAATCCTGCCAAGGGCTGCCCTGTGAGCCTGTGAAGAGCTCTTACCCTTCCAGGCTTCTGAGGGTGAACTTCACATGGGGACTGTTATTTTCTGTCATCCAGGAACATGTGAAAATTCCAGAGTAGTTCTTTGCCTCACACTTCAGAAATGTCCACTTGGGCTCTAGAGAAAAGAAGAAACCAGGAGTTATTTACTCTTCTTTGCCAAAATGGCCAAGGAAGAGAGAAACAATTCCTAAATTCACAGATTCCCTGGCAGTACCAGGAGGGACTCGAATACCAGACTCAGAGGAATGAGGTTCATGCAGAAAATGCAAAACATCCCAGGTGAGTCCTGAACAGAGAGGCCTGAATGCCAGCACTTCAAACCCGGGTCAGGCCCTGGTTCTGTCAAACCCCAGAATCCTGGAATTCTTCCTGGGGGAAAAACCTTTCCCTGAGATCCAACCCAAAACCTTTCCCTGAGATCCAACTCAAACCTCCCTGACACAGCTCCAGCGATGCCTCGTGTCCTGGCACAATTCCACCCTGTCAGCCTAGAGAATCCCAAATAAATCCCATGGCCCCCATCCCTGTGCTGCTCCCCAGCTGCCCAGAGCCACAGCAGCCGTGATCCCCCTGCCACTGCCAGCAGAGCTGCTGAAGGGATCCCCTTCCCAGGGACAGCTGCCAGCTGTTCCCAGAGCCTGCACCAAGCTCAGCTGGGACAATCCCAGCATTTTAGGGCCGTACCTTTGAAGCTTTTCAGGATCCACCTCATCATCTGGCCCTGGGAGTCGATTTTGGTGATGAGGAGGAGGGTGGAGCTGAGCAGCCTGTGGCTCTCCTGGCTCCAGCAGCTGTAGTTGCCGGCGTCTGGGAGCTCCTTCACTGCAGCAGTCAGAGTCTTCCCTTCCTGCTTCCATTCCGAGTCCTTTTCCCAGTAAACTGCTTCCTCTGAGGTGTTGCAGCTGAGCTGCACGGGGCTGGCCGGGGCCTCGGCGTCCCACTGGGATTCTATCACCAGCACTGGCAATGGCAGAGAGAAAATCAGGAGCTGCTCACACCGAGCAGGGGCTGAGCAGGGGTGAGCCCTTTCCTGCAGCTCTGTCTCCAGGGAGCCCTGGGTGAATCCCAGGGAGCTCTAAGGCTTTACCACAAAGGAGAAATGCTGAGAAACCTGCCAGATTTGGGGTCTAAGCTGGCAGAAAATACTCAGCTCTAGGAGGTTTGGGGAGTCTCCCAAACTCCCCATGGGCACAGGCAAAGCGAATCTTCAAACTAAAGTTTACTTTTCAAACTAAAATTTACTCTTCAAACTAAAGTTTGCTCCTAGTGTTGACCAACAGATCTGCTGTTTTCAGCACCAAATCCCTCCCAGGGAACCTCCAGGATAAATATTCTTTTTATTGTAAAGATATGGGAGAAGGTCGTTGAAAGAGAAGACAATCTGAATTTAGTCCAATTTTCTGATAAATTATTCAAAATAATTGTTTGTTACCTAGCCTGTATTTTTACAAATGGATTTACATTTAAGTTCTTTAGCAGAGAAGTTGATAAACTATTTCTAGGTTTTAGGTTTTGCTAAAAAGTATATTTTCTTTTTCATAATTAATTCTTCCCTTGTTTGTTTTAGGGCTGTTCACAGTTTTTATATCCAAGCTGTGTGACTGAGACTCTGAACACGAGGAGAAGGAATAGGAAATAAAACAGTTGCTAATGCAAATGATTGCAAATATGCTCTTGGAAGACATTTTAGGACTTTTAAATATTTTTACATTAACTCCAATTAAGAATAGTTAAATAAATAAACATATAGCCTTGGCCTGAGATACTGTAGTTAACAAATTCTGTGCTAGTGGCACAATTAGAATTCCAAAGTTTTAGGTCTGGCTAAGCAGAGACTTCCTTACCATTTTCCTGCAGTTTCCACTGGGCACTTTCCAGTAGGGCAGCAAAGCAAAACAAGGACAGTAAGGCACACAGGAGGTGGGACATCTGTAGGGGAAAAGAAACCCATTATTAAAAACTTCACTGAGGTTGGCTGAGTGTGCCCCAAAATCAGGCTGGGCTGGCCAGGGGGACTGGGACACAAAATCAGTCCCAGTGAGCTGAGGGACATCTCCCCATCCTGAGAACGCTGGGACTCCAGAAAAGTGGAACCTCAGGTTTGTGCTGGATTTTGATCCACTTGGGATTCTCATCCCAAGGCAGTTTAGAGAAGGAATCACTCAGAGGGAATTGTGTGAATTGTCCCTCGTGGAATGTTCCTGCTGCAGGAAAAGCCCTGCCTGGTCCAGGGGGGCAAATTCCATGGAAAAGGCACTGGAGGAAAGGATCAAGGGGCTGCCCAGGGAGGCTTGGACCCCACCCCTGGAGGTGTCCCAGGAGGGGCTGGGGGTGGCACTCAGAGCTCTGGGGACAGGGTGGGGATGGGCACAGCTGGGATGATCCCAAAGCTCTTTCCCAGCCAGGGATTCCAGGATTCCCCATGAGCAAGGCACTGCCCTCAAGGATCAGTGGGCATCGAGCTCCATCCATCCAAGGGCCCAGTCTGGTTCAGCCCATCAGCAATTCCATGCAAACAAAGGTTGTGGAGAAACCCCAGGAGCTGCTGGGGGGTTTTGCTGCTTTCTGTCTCCATCACCCCTGAACGAGTGACAGTGGCCCTTGCCTGACTGCTCCACTTCCAGTCCTGTTCCAGCATCCACCTGAGCTCTCACAGTCTGAGTTCCTGAACTATTTCAGGCAAAATTCCTCCTGGATTCAGTGCCCAGCTCTGTCTGCAGGAAGGGCTGGGAGTGGAGAACATTGCTGCTCTATGTCCAGTGTATAAATGGATATTTGTCCTGCATTTGTTCCAAATACCACCAGAACTCTCCATGAAACACCAAACACCTTTGCCAAATATTATCATAACTACTGGGTGCATAAAAGCTTCAATAACAGCTATTTAGATTCATTTCCAGACCTTTTTAAACTGGAGAGTAAACCAAATTAACAGAAAATAGAATCTCTTCAAGAGATGGTGAATATAATTATCAAAGCCTATTCCACAAAATCAAGTGGCTTGAGTTGTTTTTTCCTCCCAACCCACTCTTTTTGGAATGAAAGGGGAGTAGCCCTCCTGATTCCTTGAGAGCAGAGTGTGCAAAAAATCAGTGCAAATCAGTTCCCATCGCAGCTCCTGCTTTTCTGAGCATCCTAAATCCTGGTCACAAATCACCCAGTGCCCTCTGGATCTGTGCCCAGCTCTTCATGGGACCAGCAGCCGCAATAAAGTGTCTGGAGAGTGGCCAGGAGAGGCAGCAGCTCCTGTTGTGCTCAGAGAAGGGCGCAAGGCTCAGGGAAAAGCCAGGTATCATTGGACAGAAATTACAGAATAATTTAGGTTGGAAAAGAGCTCTAAAATATATCATATCCTATTAGCAGTGCACTGCTTCATTGCACTCTTAGATTTCAGGCAGGATTAGCTGGAATTTCCAACAGAAAGATTCATTTGGCAACTTTCTGAAAGTTGCTGGTTTCTGTCACAGGAACATGAAATTCATCACCACACTTCATAAACCTGAAACTGAGCATCAAAACACCAAAACACCAGCTCAGACTGGGGAACAGCAGTGCCACTTATGCCTTCTCTTCCATTCATCACAATTAAAACCTCCAGAACAGAAAAGTTTCTCCTGCTTTGAGGGAGAAGCTTCGTGGTTCAGGTTTTTGATGAAAACTGTCAACAATTTGCATGGAAATGATTCATATCGTGAATGTGGGAGAGCACCTCTTCCCCATCTCAAAATTTTATTGAAAAATTAATCAGAAATAAACTCTGTTTCTGAACACCAGTGAGTGCCTGAACACTTCCAAAGTGAGAATATTCCAGCTCCAGATGTCCAGGGAATCGGGGAATGGCAGAATCATGGAACAGTTTAGGTTGGGAGGACCTTAAAGCTTTTGCTGCCACCCCAGCCATGGCAGGGACACCTCTCACCATCCCAGGCTGCTCCAGCCTGGCCTTGGGCACTGCCAGGGATCCAGGGGCAGCCCCAGCTGCTCTGGCAATTCCATGGCAGCCCCTGCCCACCCTGCCAGGGAACAATTCCTGCCCAAGATCCCATCCAGCCCTGCCCTCTGCCACTGGCAGCCATTCCCTGGCTCCTGGCCCTCCAGCCCTTGTCCCAGTCCCTCTCCAGCTCTCCTGGAGCCCCTTTGGGCACTGCCAGGAGCTCTGAGCTCTGCCTGGAGTTTCTCCTGTCCAGGGGAGCATCCCCAGCTGTCCCAGCCTGGCTCCAGCCCTGGAGCAGCTCCATGGATTCCTCTGGGCTCTCTCCAGCAGCTCCAGGTGCTCTGCAGGTGGGGTCTCACCTGAGCACAGGGACACAGGGACAGGGTGTCCCTCGGTGTCCCCTCCGTGTCCCCACTGCTCTGGGGCTCCAGCCTGAGCCCAGGAGCCTTCACTGAGAATCTCCAAATGATTCCTGTCAGGAAGGAGCTCTGCACCTCAGCTGGGCCAGCCCCAGCTCCAGGCAGGGTCCCACAGTGGGACAGAAGAGCCATGAAAAGGAGTCTGGCAGCTCTGCCAGCCCAGCTCTGCCCCAGCACAAGGATTATTAATGCCTGGTGACACAGGGCACAGCTGCAGCAGGATTCACGTGTGTACATCATGTGCCAAACTTCATGATAAAGTTCGTATGATTTATATATTTTGTACTGCCCCGAGGAAAATTTATCAAAACCGATTTCAACCCACTCTCAACTAAATCACATTAAATGTTCCTGGGTGTTATCTGTCAGCTGAGTCGAGAAGAAATGAGTTCTCACCGTTTCCTGGGGAGCCTCTGGCTGGAGCTGCAGCTGAAGGTTGGCTCTGTGATGTGAAGGAAACAAAGATCTGGTCCCAAAGTCTGCAGGGACAGGGGTGCCTTATAAAGCTCCTGCCACCGCAATACCACAGGATTGCAACACCAGGCTCCAGTTCCCATTTTACACTGGGCCACAGCTACAGCCAAAAAAAATATATATTTGGGAGTCCCAGGTAAACTTTGAGGAGGAAATGAAATTATGAGATTATAAAACGACCTTTAATGGTTTGCCAGAGTAATTTCCTTTCCTCGCTGGTTTTCTGTCTCTCATTCTCTCTCTTCATCACAGAGGAAGAGAAAAGAGAGACCAAATAAACTTTCCAAAAGATGGGAAACACAGGCTGAAGAAAGTTCAATAAACTAAAAACTCTTTCCACCTGATAAGAATGAGAGAGATAATTGCATGAGCTTTAATCCCAGCTCCCACACCAATCAGAAGGAAAGGGAATATTAATTTTCAATTGCTGGGTTTGAGTTCTGTTTGTTCTATGAATCGAGACTTAAGTCAACCAAAAAATAAACAATTTGTTCTATCTTAGCGATACCTGATATTTGCACATTATTATGCTGCAGTTTTTAAATATTATCTGAACCTGATGTTCCTTTTACACCTCAGGCCTAAGAAGAGCCCCGTGCTCCATGTGGGCTTTGAAAATGAGGAAAAGCTGTGTGGATTTTGTTTTTTATTGATTGTGAAGTAATCGAACACAATTCTCATTATGTGCCAGGCAAACCAAAATACACTGCTTATGAAAGCAAATAAGGAAAGGTTTGAAACTCAACCTGACACACCTTAGGCATTAGTGGAGAGGCACAGCTCAATTCCAGCTGCAGGAATTGCAGTGCCAGAATCCAGGAATGGAGCGATGGCGCCTGCTCCTTTGCTACAGAATCCCAGAAGAAAGGTTTGGGTGGGAAGGGACCTTTCAAATCATCTCCTGCCATGGCAGGGACACCTTCCACCATCCCTGCTCCCAGCCCCAATGTCCTGGGGACATTTCCAGTGGCCCAGGGGCAGCCCCAGCTGCTGTGGGAATTCCGTTCCTGCCCCAGGTCCCTGCCAGCCCTGGCCCCGGAGCCGCTCCCGGCTCCTGTCCCCGCAGCCGCGCTTGGATCGGGTCACGCCTTGGGCGGCTGCAGCTCCTTCCCATCCCACAGGACACAACCCCAGGCCCTGCATTCCCGGCTGGCCCTGGTGACTCCATGCCCATCCCAGAGTGCCCAGCCTGCTGCTCAAACACGGGAATTCCCGGGGCCGGAGCTGCCGGGGAGCCGGGCACGGGCGGAGCGCCGGGAGCAGCTGCGGGCAGAGCCTCCGGCAGGGAAAAGCTGCTCCCTTCCCACGCCAGACCTGGCTCCCACGGGTTCTGGATCCATTCCTGAGCCAGACCTGAGGGAACTGCGCACCCGAGAGCTGTGCCAGTGATGGGCTGGACGAGACCGAGCTTCCCAAGGGAGCCAAAGCATCCCCGGTGACAAAGCTGTCCCCTCCTCGTCCTGCTCCCTGCCTGCCTTTGAAGGGACTCAAAGGAGCCTGTGCTGGGCACCATTTTCCAGCTCAGCTGCTCGTGCTCATTCCAAGAGCGCATTTGGGAATGAGGAGCAGGAGGAAGCTCAGTGGCCGCCTCCTCTCGTGCTGTGAATGCAGCCCTGGGCACCAGGGAGAAAGAGCCCAGTCCTGAGGTTTGGCACAAATTTGTTCCCATTTAAGACAGTTTGGCAGAATCCAAAATTAGGGATAACACACAGCAGCAAGCCAGCAGTGAGGAGATCTGGGAGCTGAGTTCAGTCCCAGGCACAAACAAGGGCAGGAGTGAATTTATGGGCGCGTTTCCTGCTCCTTCTCCTCATCATCCCCTTTCTGCTTCCATGGGTGCACTTCTCTTTAGTCACAGTGACTAATGCACAGCCTAACAAAGCTCTTCGAGTGCCTGCTCACCTCTGAAGCATGAACAGTTACTAATGAACACAAATAAACACCTGATAATTAACACAAACAAATGCACATTTTCAGTGTGGGTTTGCACCAAGCCTTCCCTGGGCTCAGCTCTGGTCCCAGGACACGTGGAGTGACTTTATGCCAAGAATCCCAAAAACCAGTCCTGGAGCACAGACACCTCTGGGTGGAACTTCCATGATGGGATGGTTTCCTGTGATCCATCAGAGGAATTTTTAAATATTAAAACACAGAGATTGTGAAAAGCTCTTTCGATGACAGTCTGGTTTTCCACTATGAGCTCATTGATTCTGAAGGGGAAATTTGGAGGGGAGCAGCTTCTCCCCATCTTCTTACTCTGCTTCCCCTATGACAGAGAACATGCAAACCACATCCATGCTTTCCTTTAATGCCAAGGAAAAACTCCTTTTTGGCAGAAAAGGCCCATTTGAAAACAGGTTTCCTTTCTTAGGATTTTTGCTTTGTGGAATGACAAAGAAACCACCAGAATCCAGGAGAAAAGCCCTGTGTAACTTAGGGAAAAGGAAAATGTAGAATCTGTATGATTCCTTCATAAGGAATTCCCCCCAGCACTTGGCTGGTTTTCCATGGATGTCCATTGGCAGATTAATGCCAAAGATCACCTTTTATCCCCTGGATTTTTAGTGCAGCAGCACTGAGAAGGGAACACTCTTCTTTCACTGTAATTCTATATATTATTCTATCATTCTTAATCTATAATTCAGTCATTTATGTGAATTCATCAGGAAATACTGTGTAATATTAGTGTACCAATGAATTTTCCTAAAAAATTCCCGTTAAGCCACTCCATGAAATCACTGAGCCAAGCTCCAGCCTGGAGAAAAACACAAAACAACACAGGGGAAAAACATACCCAGCTCCTACGGAAAGGCAAAAAGCTTTTCAGGCCAGTGATTAATTTGGTTTTGGTCCCACTGGAGCAGCTGCCCGGGATGGGGACAGGAGGGTGGGCAGGAGCATCACAGGGGCAGGAGCTGATCCAGCTCAGCTCCCCAGACTCCAGATCAGAGCTGCTCAGTGCAGGGTGTGGGACTGGGGTCAGGGTGGGACTGGGATCAGTGGAACTGGGATCAGTGTGGAACTGGGATTGATGTGGGTCTGGGATCAGTGGAACTGGGATTGATGTGGGTCTGGGATCAGTGGAACTGGGATTGATGTGGGTCTGGGATCAGTGGAACTGGGATTGATGTGGGTCTGGGATCAGTGGAACTGGGATTGATGTGGGTCTGGGATCAGTGGAACTGGGATTGATGTGGGTCTGGGATCAGTGGAACTGGGATTGATGTGGGTCTGGGATCAGTGGAACTGGGATTGATGTGGGTCTGNGTGGAACTGGGATCAGTGTGGAACTGGGATCAGTGTGGAACTGGGGTCAGTTCAGACGTGGAGCAGCAGCTGGTGCCCCCTGAGAGAAGGGAAAAGGGGATTTCATCTCTGGGTGCTGCTCCCTTCTGCCCCAGGACCTCACAATGTGCAACTCCCAGAGCTTTGGGTGTCTCTGCACAAACTCCTGGCCTGGAGGCAACACCAGAGGGACAAAAAGAACAGGAACAGCCAGAAGTGTCTTGCTCAAGGATTTTTAAAGAAAGGCAAAGCAAGGTGTGACATTTCCAAAGGGGTTTAAGAACCAAATCTCATTTTCTACAGAAAATTTCTCTGTAGAGTCAATGGGATTTAGGTGCTTAAATCCATGAGATGTTTTTGCAAATCTTTGTAGGTGCTCAGTGAATGTGGGGCAGGGATCCAAAAGGAACTGGTATTTCAGACAGATTTATTGCAGAGTCAGAGCTATCAATCCTCTCTGGCACAGGAACAGAGGAGCTTCTTCCCAGGGCATGCACAGGGACATGGGGCAGTGCTGGTCCAAAGTGAGTGCAGAGCACTGCTGCCCCTGGGGTCAGCTCTGACAGTGATCCAAACCTGGCACAGATAAACCTGACATTGAGATCAACCTGGCACAGATAAACCTGACATTGAGATCAACCAGACACAGATAAACCTGACATTGAGATAAACCTGACACTGAGATCAATCTGACATTGATACAAACCTGGCACAGATAAACCTGACACTGAGATCAATCTGACACAGATAAACCTGACATTGAGATCAACCTGACACTGAGATCAATCTGACAGTGATACAAACCTGGCACAGATAAACCTGACACTGAGATCAATCTGACAGTGATACAAACCTGGCACAGATAAACCTGACACTGAGATCAATCTGACAGTGATACAAACCTGGCACAGATAAACCTGACACTGAGATCAATCTGACAGTGATACAAACCTGGCACAGATAAACCTGACACTGAGATCAATCTGACAGTGATACAAACCTGGCACAGATAAACCTGACACTGAGATCAATCTGACAGTGATACAAACCTGGCACAGATAAACCTGACACTGAGATCAATCTGACAGTGATACAAACCTGGCACAGATAAACCTGACACTGAGATCAATCTGACAGTGATACAAACCTGGCACAGATAAACCTGACACTGAGATCAATCTGACAGTGATACAAACCTGGCACAGATAAACCTGACACTGAGATCAATCTGACAGTGATACAAACCTGGCACAGATAAACCTGACACTGAGATCAATCTGACAGTGATACAAACCTGACATTGAGGTAAACCTGACACCGAGATCAATCTGACATTGATATAAACCTGGCACAGATAAACCTGACACTGAGATCAATCCGACATTGATACAAACCTGGCACAGATAAACCTGACATTGAGATCAACCTGACACAGATAAACCTGACATTGAGATCAACCTGACACTGAGATCAATCTGACAGTGATACAAACCTGGCACAGATAAACCTGACACTGAGATCAATCTGACAGTGATACAAACCTGGCACAGATAAACCTGACACTGAGATCAATCTGACAGTGATACAAACCTGACATTGAGGTAAACCTGACACCGAGATCAATCTGACATTGATATAAACCTGGCACAGATAAACCTGACACTGAGATAAACCTGACACTGAGATCAATCTGACATTGGTAAAAACCTGGTACTCATAAACCTGACATTGAGATTAATCTGACATTGAGATAAATCTGACATTGAGATAAACCTGAGATCAATCTGACATTGATATAAACCTGACACAGATAAACCTGACACTGAGATCAATCTGACATTGAGATAAACCTGACACAGAAAAACCTGGCACTGAGATAAACCTGGCTGCACCCAGCTGAGCAGCCAGCTGCCAGCTGGACCCTTCACTTGAACTCCCTCATTCCTCGGGGATGCTGGAACTCTGAATTCATCCCTGGGGGATGCTGGAACTCTGAACTCATCCCTGGGGGATGCTGGAACTCTGAGTTCATCCCTGGGGGATGCTGGAACTCTGAACTCATCCCTGGGGGATGCTGGAACTCTGAACTCATCCCTGGGGGATGCTGGAACTCTGAGTTCCACCATCGGCGGTGCTGGGCCCTGGCCCCGCGCTGGGGGCGGGGAAATAACGCTGCAAACTGAAAGTCAAGGGGAAAGCCCAGTAAATTCATTTCATTGACTGAAATTCAGGCAGCATTTTCTCTGTCTGACAGCTCCTAGAAAAGGAGTTTTCAGACAAAACCAAGCCAGGCCATGCTAATTCCAGGAGAGTTTGGACAATGCTCTCAGTTGTTGGGGTGTCCAGGAGCTGGACTGATGATCCTTAGGGTCCCTTCCAGCTCAGGATATTCCATGGTTCTGTAATTAAAGCACTCAGGGATATACCCGGAGGAAAAAGGAAGTCATGACAACGTCTTATTTTGCTATTAATTATTAATGTATAAATGTTTACTGCTAAAGCCTGACAACCCGAACTGAGAATGGGGATAACAGGATGAGGGATCCAGGAGTTCACAGGAAGATTCAATACCCAGGCAGGATCCAGGCATCTTGTTACATCATTTTTTATCTGTCAGAAAATTCCAAGTTCCTCAAGGTGGGGAAAAGAAACTTTAAATTATGAAATAAGAGCTCTGACACCTCCCGTGACTGTGAGGGAATGAGGTCATACAAGACCTATTTGGAAAGCAAAAACTTTTCACCAGTGAAGCATCCCTGAACTTCTGAAAGCCAAAGAAAATTTTGGAATGACTCCAGGGGTTGCTCTGTGACATCGCATTCACTCCTGCAACTCCTTTGCTGCAGTCATGTTGTAACAAATGGGACAATGCTGTTACCAACTCCTTAAAATTAAAATTCAAATTCAGGAGCTCTGACATGGGAGGGTTTCCAGGTCCCACAGCAGAAGAGAGTGATTGTGCAATGGCAAATCTTCCTCCAGCTCAATTTTGTGTTACATTTCTGACTGGGACAGGGCAGGTTTGGGTGCCAGTACCTCAGGAATTGGGACAATCTCCCTGTCCTGGGCTGTCCCAGGGCAGCTCCAGGAGCACATCCCTGATCCTGCAGCTCAGTGGCACCAGGCTAAAATCTGTGAATAATTCAGAGTGAGGAGAAAGCTTTGCATGAGGGAACTTCCAGCAAGGACTTTCCCAGGAGAATGATGAAAGCCTGCCTGGAGTGAGCACATCTGGGGTCAGAGAGGATGAGGATGTGCCTGGAGTTGCTCATTTTGGGAATTGTGCTCCCTTGCTCCTCCCTGTGCTGACACCACCCTGATTAAACACCTCAACAGCCCCACAGAAGAAGTGTCCTTCAGCCAGGTGGAATAATTGACTCATGCCAGTGAACTCCTGGAGCTGAGCAGGAATTTTGTGATTTGCCTGAGGAGATTTGGAAAAAAAACAAACAACCCAAGTAAAGGATGTGTTTCACATTTTAAATGCTTGTGGATTTTACTTTGGGTTGTTTTTTGCCAAAAAAATGGAACATGATGCCTTTTTTGGGGATGATCCTGTACACAGGGCTATGGAACCACAATTCGAGTAAAAATCACAGCTTTTTGCACTTCTGGGGGCTCACTTGACCCTGTGCCAGGAGAGGGGATCTCTGCTGGGTTCTGCTCTCATCGTGGGCAGGATATGAAGGGATGAAAGCAGGAACTTGCAGATTGCAGGGAGAAGGGGATGCTCTCCTGGCCAGTAAATGAGCCAGCCCTGCAGCTCTCACAGCCAGCGTGGGCTCTCCCCGTCCCTTCCTAACCCTGCTCTGAAGGGATTTGGGGAGAAAATCCTCACTCCTTCTACCTGGAAAATGAAAGCAGCTCACCTTCCAACCCCACAGGGGCACAAAGACTCACTGACCCCAAACTCTATTTGTCTACAAGCTATTTTAGCCACAAATCCATCACTCCCCTTTTCTCTATTTCTAATTGGCTTTTCCTGCCTCTTTCTGCAGGTGAAGCCCCCAGGGGTGCTGCGAGCAGAGCCCAATCCCTGCGAGCAGAGCTCGGGGAGTGACACAGGAGCTGGGGACTTCCTTTGATCGCCACCAGCACCAGGGAGTCAATCAAGAGCAGCTGCCACCGCAAGGGACGTGACTTCCTTCCCGTGGTGGCAGCCACTGCAGGGACCCAGCTGGAAATCCAGTCCCTGGGGCTGCTCCAGATCCCCCTGACCCCGCTGTTGTGAGTGCATATTCTGGTTTTGGCTTTTTGCAAACCTTCAGTGGAATGCTGTGTGTGTGATGCTGACAAACTTCGCTGTGCTAACGTAGTTTCTTTTATTTCTGTAACAAAACAGTAGTAATGTGATATATATACATATATTTTAAGCTGTAATAAAATATCGAAGTAAAAACTAGTTTTATGCATACAAGCCAGAGAATGAAAAAAATAATCAAAAAACCTCCACTGCGTTCCCAAATTATCTTCCCAAATAAAAATGACAGTAACTGGATCCCCACCCCCCAAAAAAGATCTACCGAACCGCTGTTATCAGGGGTAGGAAACACATTAAAACCAAAAAAAAAAAATTAATCTGCCAGAAAAAAAAGTCAAAACTAAGCAAAAGAACATCTAAACTTTAAAAACTCATAAATATGCAACAAATGAGTGCTTTTAAAAAAAGATCCTTTGTTAGCACAGTGTGATCTTGGCTGAATGCCAAAGCACCCGGCCCTTTTAACCATTTGCTTTATTTCTATCTCCTAATTGTCTTTTCTTTTCTTTTTTTTTTTTAATTAAACTTCTTTTAAAATTATACCCAAAATATGAACCTCGTTTTTCACTCTGGGGGAAAGCTGGGCTGGCTCCCAGCCAGTTCTGGGTTTTCTGAGGCGAGGGAGAGCCAGCAGGAGAAGCCCTGCAGTGCAGAATCCCTCTGCCAGTGGAGTTAAACATTGATATTCTCATGCAACGCTTGTTCGTGCCTGTAATAAAAACAATATCAACTTTAAACGTCCTGTTTCGATTTCCTGCACCTCGATTTAATGTCTGAGATTAAGGAACCGCTTGAGAGAGCTCTGGTCTGGCAGTTGTGACAATGAATACTTTTGCCAAAGGAATTCTTGTTTGCCCTGGGCAAATCAGCTTCAATCCCGATTGACTGCATGGGATCACGTGTGGAGAGTCCAGCAGGAAACCACTTTCAGCAGAGAGTGCAGCCCAGTATAAACCAGTTCCTGCTGTCCAGGGAGGGGCTGGAGCACACTGGGGAGCAGTTTTTTCCTCAGCCAGCTGAAGTTAACAAACACTGCTCAGGTGCTCTGAGCATCCTCCAGGAAGATCCCTGGATCTGCAGGGAATTCCCTGCCACCGTCTGTGGTCAGCAGGTGAGCCTGGCACTGCTCCAGGGATCTGGCACTGCTCCAGGGATCTGGCACTGCTCCAGGGATCTGGCACTGCTCCAGGGATCTGGCACTGCTCCAGGGATCTGGCACTGCTCCAGGGATCTGGCACTGCTCCAGGGATCTGGCACTGCTCCAGGGATCTGGCACTGCTCCAGGGATCTGGCACTGCTCCAGGGATCCAGCACTGCTCCAGGGATCCAGCACTGCTCCAGGGATCTGGAACTGCTCCAGGGATCCAGCACTGCTCCAGGGATCCAGCACTGCTCCAGGGATCCAGCACTACTCCAGGGATCCAGCACTGCTCCAGGGATCCAGCACTGCTCCAGGGATCCAGCACTGCTCCAGGTACAGCTGGAACCACCACAGTTACGGGATGTGGGATGAGACCCAAAGCCAGCCCCATCCCTGGAGTCCCCACCCAGCCCTGCACAAATTCTGCACCCAGGGCTGGCGTTCCAAGGAAACACAAACCTCTGATCTGCTGCAGGGCTGGGAATAACTGAGGGCAAAGTTTATTCCAGACTGGGAGGTGGCTCCACACCTTTGTTCACAAAGGCACAGCCAGGATTTGGGAAGAGCCAAGTGCTGAGCAGCCCTGGGCTCCCACTGGACAATCCTGTAATTCCCAGTGAATGTCAGGGGCTGCATCTGCACTGCCCTTGGCTGACAGTCAATTGTTCATGGAGGAGAAACGAGAGAAAGGAGCCCCACAAATGTTGGAACACCTGGTGCACAAAGGTCTCTTTGGAACAGCTGTGGCTGAGCAGGGGAGGGAGAACTCCACTCACTTGCACTGCAGATTTATTCATATTTAATAAACCAAAAGAAAATGAAAGATGGGGATGAAGAAACCCACAGATTCTGCTGCATAACCTTGATTTTTGTGCAGGGAGTTAAAGCCCCTTTGCCTCACACTGCACTGCTGCTCAGCTCAGGGCTGGGAAACCAGAACCAGAATTCCTGGGCAGGCAGAGATGTGGTGGGAAGGAATAAGTGCAATCCCAGCAGTGGCAGCACACGGAAGAGCCGTGCAGAAAGCTCAGTGCGAGTCCTGTGCAGCCTCTGTCGTCACTGCCAACACAAACCATGAGACTCCTCAGCTCCACTTCTCATTTCATATAAAACCCCAACGTCCCTCGTGCTGAAATCCAGCAGAATGCAAAGCAGCTCCATCCACGCTCCTCAGCAGCCACCTCAGCACGTCTGCGTCTGGGAAGGACAATTTCAAGCCACTTCTCTGAAAAGAACTGAGATTTTCAGTTGGAAGGGGAATCCTGGTCAAAACTAAAGAAAAAGAAATAAAAATAAAAATCCCCTTTGTTAAACCTTGAAGAGGGGGTGGAGTCCCCATCCCTGGGAGTGTTCAAGGAACAGCTGAGGTGGCACTGGGAGCTCTTTATCCTGATCCCAGTCCCAACCAAAGCCATCCAGGGGATGCCCTTGGAGGAGTTGGGAAGCTGAGCTGGAATCCCCCTAGGATCCCATTGGAGTACATGGGGAATAAACCAGGCAATATCCCATTCATTATTTTAAAAGTAATTAATTTCAAAAATTTATTTAAAATTAAATTAATTTAAAAATTAATTTTAAAATTAATTAAAATTCCAGGTGATTCTCAGGCTTCAAACTTTGCAAGTTTCCAATAATTATCAATAAATGCCATCAGTGCGGATGCAGAAATCCCCAGGAGAACACTGCCCTTCAGAAAGGCTTGGGCTGGGCTGAAAAGGAAAAGTGCTGGAATTTGTTCAAATCAGTTCAGCTTTGGGCAGCTGAAATGGCCATACAGAGACAGGAAGGATTTTAGATTTCTTTGGGAACAGTTTAAAATCTCACCATAATTCTCAGGAGAACATGAGGCACTCAAAGTTGTCCTGATAGATTTGGGGAGGGAGGCAGAGAGAAGAAATAAAACAAATCAGAAAAACAAAGGATGAAACAGAAGGAAAGAAAAGTAGAAACATCTAAAATCTACTTTTGGAGAACCTTGTTTTTAGGGACTTAAAAGAAAATACAAACAAAACCCATCCCAAGCCCATCTTGCCTGTGGTTCCAACCTTGATCAGTTTTTGATCAAAAATTCTTCCCAAATGTTTGGATCTCCTTTCCCCTTACTCAAGACTTTCTGGGGTAATGAAGCTTTTGGTAAAAAAGAAAATTCCACCTTCACTCACAATCTCACTGAAAAGAAATTCCCTCACTCTGAGTTTCGGCGACGTTTCTTGGTTGTTGTAAAACCTGTCGGAGGCGCAAAAACTGCGGTGAAACCGCAGAGGGAAAGAGGAAGCAGAGCCCAGCATTTCCCAGGTAACTCCAGCACGTTCTCAGTGAGAAGCAGCCCAGGATGCGATGCTTGGCAGGACTCAGCATTCCCAGGAATTCCTGGAGGCTGGAAAAGCCCTCCCAGAGCGTCCAAACCTGGCCCCAGCCCGGAGTGCCACATGCAGGTGACACCTCCAGGAACAGGGACTGCAGAGCTCCCTGGGCAGCCCCTGCAGTGCCTGAGCACCCTTTCCAGGAAGGAATTCCTCCTGTAAAACCCATGTGTTGCTGCCTGGAGGGAGGGGATGCTGCAATCCCAGCCTGGATTTGTTTGCCTGGGATCCCTGCTCAGCCTGGCATTGCCCCACAGGACTCAGCCCTCCCATTCCCAGACTTTCAATTCGGAAATCCCGACAGAGTTTGGTTCTGTCGAAGCTTTGCTGCTTCCTTCTGAGAAGTGCCTGGCTGCCCCCTCCTTGGCAGAGCTCCTGAGGGGCTCTCGAGGGATGTCAGAGCAGCTCCAGTCAAAACAACTCCGTGGTTGCAGTGACGCGCTGGGGCTGCCAGGGCGCAGGAGGACAGGGTCTGTTATGTAATAACTGAGGAGGCGGCTGCAGAACTTCCCCCAGAACGGGCTGGGAGACCTGGCCTGACCTCAGAACCCACAGGCCTGAAACTGGCTCCAGTCCCAGCAGAGTGAGCCCTTGTCACTGGGCTGGAGCGCCGAGAGCCACAGAGCTCCAGCTGCACCTGGAGCCTGAGAGCTGCTCCCTGCTGGCAGTGACAAACTCCAGGGAAAAAAATCATCTTCAGACTTCATTCTGATGTTTTACCTTGCACCCCTGCTGCCGCAGAATTCCAGAATCACTGAGCTGGAAGAGCCCTCCCAGCCCAGCTGTGCCCCATCCCCACGCTGGGCCCAGCCCAGAGCACCCAGTGCCAGCTCCAGGTGACCCCTCCAGGGGTGGGCACTCCAAACCTCCCTGGGCAGCCCCTTCCAAAGCCTGAGCTCCCTTTCCATGGAGAAATTCCTGCTGCTTTCCAGCCTGAACCACATTCTGCACAAGTTGCACTGGTTTTTCTATTACAGACAACAATAAAGAAACGGATTTTCTTCATTTGCTAAGGAAACCTTTTCAAATATGAATTTCCAATGCTTCCCTTTGACATAAAACCCCACCACATTCCCCTGGACACTGGCCAATCAATTCTTGTCACACGTTATCACCTCAGCACAGTCCTGTACCTATGGATGGTGACTTGCAGCAGTTCTGGAGTCAGGATTTGCCTGATTTGGTTTCCAGGTGCTGAGGAATTGCAGTTATCTTTCTGCTCATTTAAATAACAGAATATTTAACTCAGAATGAACAAAACCCTTGTGCTCAACTCCCCAGGCCAGGATTTCCCTCCTGTTATTTATACTTGAGACTTGGGGAATGGCAGTGGGAGTTAAAGTGGAGATTTAATACAAACAAGGAGGATTTTAATTTCATAAGCAAAGCTAAATGTACACAACTCAAAATTCTCATCAGTGCTTAGCTGGTGGCAAAGTAAAACATCAGAATAAAGTCTGAAGATGTTTTTCCTACAGAATTTGTAATTTGACAGTAAGGCACCAGTTCTCTGTTACAAACTCCAGATGCAGCTGGAGCTGTGTGACTTTCACCCCCCATATCCACAGCACCCCCCTTCCAAAGGAAGTTATTCACATATTTAATGATGGACTTGTGGTTTCAGTCAGTTGTAGTGGCTGCTCTGTCAGAAGCCCCCAGCACTTCCACAAAGCAAACCCAAACTGAAAGCACGGAAGTCCCACAGTGTCACATTGTCACCGTGTCACCAGGAGCCTCTGGGCACCCCCAGAGGAGGCAGAGCCAGACACAGGCGCAGGAAAGAGGGCAAGGAGGAGTCATGGCCACAATTTGAATAAAAGGTTTTGTTCCTGTGTGGTCACTTTGGCCAGCAGAAGCCCCAAGTTCTCCCTGACAAGAACCTGCTCCCAGCTGGCCCAGGGCTGGCCTCGTTCCCTGTGCCCACAAAATCCTGCCAATGGCTTTTTTTTAGGAAATGAAAAACCGTTCAAGCCCAAAGCTTGGCCAACTTGAGACCAAAAGAACTGAACTGGGGGAATAAAACCTGCTCTGGACAAGGGATTGGCTTTGGACACCCCTGCAGAGGGCACACAGTTCACGTTATGAGTCAAACTGGGCTTTTGATCCCACTGCTCTTTGCTCTGCTACTCCAAGACAGCCCAGGCATGGTGGAGGGGCCTCTGGGATAACAGATTTGGGAAGAGGGAGAAGCCCTGCACTCCATGGTGAAAATGGAATGAGATTTAATCTCACTGTGGCAGATGTGTTGTTTTGGAAGAGCAGGAAAAAATAGTGAGAGGAATGGGGAGAGGAAAGGCACCTCCCACCATCCCAGGCTGCTCCAAACCCCATCCAGCCTGGCCTTGGGCACTGCCAGGGATCCAGGGGCAGCCACAGCTGCTCTGGGCACCTGTGCCAGGGCCTCACACCCTCAGAGGGAACCATTCCTGCCCCAAATCCATCTAGCATCCTCTGGCAGTTTCCAGCCATCCCCCCTCATCCTGGCACTCCAGGCTCTTTTAATGGGGTCTGACATTCAGAGCCACCCAAAACATCAGCGCTGTCCAAGCTCAGTGCCCCAAGAACTAATTTACAGCAGAAAATGGCACCTGAGCCACTTCCCTCTTCCACTTTTGCAGCTCCCCTCATTGTTTTAATAATCTCATTCAATCATTTTTACCTTCCCTCCAAGAATTTCACATTGACAGTCTCGGCACTCTCACAGCCTCAGGGGGGATTTACCAGGGTATTTGATACTGCAAAATCAAAATACCTGACTGATGGAACACAAACACACCATTTGTTTCTGTCATGTGCTCCAGTTACAACCTCAGTCCTCTTCTTTTAGGCAAATAACTTTCAAAAGGGGAAAGAAATCTCATAAAGAATTTCCGTCTTCGAGGATGACATTGTGTCTTTTACCTCTGAGTCAGAAATTCACTCCCAGCTTTAATCTGCAGTGACTGAGCTTCATAGAAAGTGGAGTAATTTCAGGGCACTTTCTGATGGATAAATCCCCATTAGAGACTCAGACCAAGGGTGAGCTCACTGGCAAGGCTAAAGCTCACAGTTCATCTCAGAATGAACAAACTCCAGAGCAATTCCCTAAAAAAATGTACAATCAGTCATTTTCTTCAGTCCACTTCCTTTTTCTGTTGTTTTCCCTGTGTTCAGTTCATGTTTTTGGCTGATTCAGAAGCCTCTGGGCAGTTGTGCCCATTCCCAAGGCTCTGCTGGGCATCCACCCTGCAGCTCCTCTGTGCCCAAAGGGCTTCCAGGAGCCAGAGCCCAAACAGAGACTTGGCTTTTGACAAATTTTCGGTGCCAGGTTGGACAGCAGCAGGAATTTCCCCATGAAAAGGGTGCTCAGGCTTTGGGAGGGGCTCAGGGAGGTCTGGAGTGCCCAGCCCTGGAGGTGGCACCTGAGGTGGCACTCAGGGCTCTGGGCTCAGGGTGGGGATTTGGCACAGCCTGGGAGGGCTTTTCCCACCTCAGGGGTTCTGTGATTTGGTTTAACACCAAACACGTCAGCAAAATCCGACCTTAGCTGCATTTCTCTCAGAGAAGCCGAGGGCACAAACCAAATGTGGAGCTGAACCTGCGCCTCCTCCTTTTCCCAGGGCTCTTCCCCATTAACTGGGGTGGCAGGAGGGCAGGAGCAGCCCTCGGATGTCCCTGCAGAGCAGAGGCCTGGGGGCTGCTGAAAGCTGACCCAGCACTGTGGGGTTGGGCTCAGTGCTGCTGGGGCTGCCCTGGGTTGCTGAAGGCTCCTCCTGCAGCAGCTCAGCCTCACCCCAGGCAGGTCCAGGATAAAATCCTGCAGGCTCAGCCCTCTGAGTCCACCCCCTGAGCTGCTCCTGGCTCCAAACCAGCTCCAGGGACACAAGGTCCTCGTCTGGAGGGCTGCTCTGGGACTGCTGCATGGGAGAGGCCTCTCCCTTCATCTCTGTCTAAAAAATACCCAGAATTAGAGCTGGCCCTGGTCTGCCAGTCCCTGCATCAGTGGTTTGTTGATTTTCTCCTCACCCAGCAGCAGATCCCAAACAAACACATCCCCAGCTCCCCTCTCTGCAGAAGTGTCCAGTTCTTGTCCCCAGGACTAGGATTCATGAGCAGAGAGGTGGTTTTCATGTTTGGACTTGGTTGTTTATTTTTTTCTTATCTAGATCCCACTCTCACAGACAGTGAGCTGTTCTGCACACCAAACAAACAAAAACAAACCGAAAAATGGAGCCCCAGGTGTCTCTCTCCAAGGCTTTTTAAGTGTCAACTGCCCTATTATAAAATGCCAACTAATTTATTTTTCCTTATAACCCAATAACCCAACACTCATGGTCTGCACTATGGACTTTTCCACCCAATCACACAGGATTACCCAAAACCCAAGAAAAAGAAGATGAAAGAACAAGGCAAGTCAACACCCTAGAACCTCCATCTTGGTCCAAATTGCTATATCCTAAAATCTCCGTGTTTGAATGTTCCACCAAGGGATATAACACACTTCTATTCAAACTGCACACTCACAGTCTCAGTTCTAATTCACACATTCACATTCTCCCCACTCAGCTGTAGAAGCTTTCTCCGTGGTCTTTAATTAATCCCAGTGTCCTCTCGAGGGCCCGAGCCTGTCAGAGCAGGTGAAGGAACATTTCCTGTGCCTGGGGCTCCCCCAGCTCTTCTCTCCCCCTGACCCTCGCCCTCTCTCCCCTTGGCAAGCCCCAGTTTCGCTGGAGGTTTCCCTGCTTTCCCCTTGCTCAGGCCCTGTCAGAACTGCTCTCCCCCAGCATTCCCAAGGCCCAGTATCAGTTCTGCAATGGTTGCTCTGGAGGCTTCCAGCCTCAGAGAGTTTTGACAAAATCTCTGTGGTTTGAGGGAAAAAAACCAACCCACACACACGAGCGCAAAGCCATAGCTGGGGCTGAGGAATAGCATCATCTTCCTGAGGTGAACAGAAATTCCATGTTTGCTTTCAAGTATTTATGAGAAAGAAGCCCTTTTCATTGAAAGAGCTTCTTGTGGAGACTCATTTCAAACAGAGAGAGTGAAATAAACCCTCGGCTTCTGAACCCTCAGGTTTTGTGCCGTAAAATTTTCCAGCTTGGAAGTGGAAACAGGCACAGTGTGTCCTGAACCACAGGCTGCAGCCTCTGTGGGGCTTTTTTGCATCCCACAGGCTTCAGACATTGACACCTTGCACCCTCCCTGCCCTTAACAACCTTTGATTAGAAGGTCTAATAACCAAAAAATGGCTTTAAAATACCCAAAGAATTTATTTAACAGGGTATTGGTTTTAAAGCTTCATTTTCTTCATGTTATTGGCATGACGGTCGTGCTGTGAGGTGGAGAAGGGAGGCAGGGGAGCGTTGATGGGTGAATCTTTTCTCTTAAACATTCTCTTGCTTTTTGCTGTATTTAAATCCAGCCAGCCTGACCCAGTTTGGAAGTACAGCCTTGTCTTGGGGAACATCACTGGAAGAGAACCAAGGAGAAAGCTCTGCTAGAAAAAGGAAATTTTGGGTCTTGTCTTACCAGAACATTTCTGGGTGTGTGCACACCGGAGAGTCCCATGAGAGCCCTGAAGCAAAACCATTCCTCTTCACAGCCCCCTTTAACTCCTCCTTTGCCCCCAAATCCGGGCACCACAGGAATTTTTGCCTTCCCCAATAAAGGGTGGTTTTAGGAGGGTGGGAGCACCTGGGAAGGGAACAGCAGAGTTTTCACACACAGCAAAGTGTGCAAGCAGGGTACAACGAGGTTAAAGAGAAATACTTCGCTAAAAAAAGAGGGCGAAGCAGCGCTGCTGCTCGAGGGCTCAGCCACTAGAGGGAAATGTAAGATAAGCGAAAAGGGAACTTAACTCTCTCCAGCTGGAGCTGTGTCTTCTTTCCAAAACTTCTGAGATCAGACTTCAATGACAAATTGTATTTAGTTATTTTGAAAACCGGGTATTGGGAAGAAAGGAAAAGCTACAGGGAAGGAGCAATAGTCAGAGCATTTTATCTTTGAATTCTCCTTTTTAAAGTGGAGAAAGAGAAAGGATTTGTGTTACATTAACCCTGACAAGATTTTAAATGGTTGCAGGTTGTTCTTACTGGTAAAAGCAAAGCCCTTTGGGTGATAAAAGAATTTAATTTCCTAGGCAGAATTAGGAAATAATCAGCTGAAGAGAATCACTGGAGACAGAAATTCACTACAGAGGAGAAGGAGAAGCTCTGTTTAGTGACAGGTCTTGCTCACATGGTAAGAATAAATCAAAAGGGACAAGAAATGGAGATACCTGGGTGTGCTATAACAAGTACCTGAGGATGGCAGTGAAGTGTGGCACCTCTTCTGTCTGGCTTTGGAGCAAAGATGCCGCCTGGGATGGCCTTTTCCTCTTCACAGGGGAGGGACACCCCAGATCCCACCCCACAGGACCTTTCTCCTCACAGTGTGCAGCTTTTAATAGCTTTTTTTATGGCACCAGTCTGGGAGTTTCACATCCCTGGGGTTTCTTTGCCTTCCTGAATTTGGCATGGCTCAGACTAAACCCCCAAGAAGCGTGTGTAGCTCAGGACATCTCTGGGATGCCTTCAGCAGTTTTCTGCCCCACTCCCCAGTGGATCAGTGACCCTGACTTGTTCCTGCACTTCCAGCCCAGGAGCTGCACCTGGGAGTGTTGGACACCCCAGCCTGGAGGCACAGTGAGCACACAGCTCAGGGATTGGATTTCAGGGAATTGGAATTCAGGGATTTGCTCAGCAAAATGTTCCTCCTGTCCCTCCTGTCCCTCCTGTCCCTCGTGTTCCTCAGGGCACATCTGAGTGCCTCAGTCCAGTCCTGCCCACAAGCCGTGCCTTGCTGGGCATTGATTTATCCCACAAAATCCCCCGGGGCAGTGCTTGAGACAGATCCTCCATCAATAGGGAATGCAATCAAGTCACTAAGGGTGGCACTGTAATTCAGACAGGTTTGGTGTTCACCAGACAGGAGTGGCTGGAGGGGTTTGCTTTGACCCCTTTAGGGGTGATCCCAGTGCTTCATTTCACATGAAATGCACTCACCCCCCTCAGGTGCTGTGGCCCAGGGGCCCTGCAGAGCCTCTCCAGGAGCTGTGTTCCATCCCAGCTCTCATCCCAGCCCTGGAGCTTCCTGGGGGATCACTGGTGGCTGCTCCTCCATCTGGTGCACTCCCACAGCGACAGCATGGCCCAATGATTCGTCTGCTATGGGTAAGCAGAGTTTGAAATCAGTGCTTTAAAAGCCACAAAAATGTTATTTTCACAGGAATTCAGGCTGGTATCTCCTGTACATGACACCTGCCATGGGAAGGAGTTAAATATTCTCCCTGAGAACTGGTGAACTGGTTTGGTGTCATTTGGATTCTGATCTGGATCAGTCCCAGGGCAACATCAGATTTATGCTGGTCCTGTAGCCCCTGAAGGTCACCAGGCCAGGAGCTTGCAGGTTATTGTGTTTTCTGTGCTCCTGCCACGTTCTTGTGCCAGGGCTGATGCCATCAAGGGACATGTGGGGAGCAGCTCTCGCTGTGCCACCAGCAGTGACTCAGCCTCTCCCTGAGCTGCTTCTCCAGGAGCAAATGCAGCTCAAGGCTCTCTCATCTGTGAGAAGCAGCTTTTCTGGCATTGCTGTGATGAGCAGAAAGTTCTCTTGTGCTGGGGCATCCCCTGGGAGGAATTCCCACCAGCTCTGGTGTCCTACAGAGGGAGTGGAATAAGGGAAGCAGAGTTCCAGAGTGTTTCCTCAAGCCAGGAAGGTGACAAGGGCAGGTGCTTTTTCTCCCTTGTTCTGTGTTCAGAGATCAATTCCTGTGTGTTCTCCCTTGTTCTCAGTGCTAAATTCCTGTTTCCTCCCTTGTTCTTAGTGCTCAGTGATCAATTCCTGTGTGTTCTCCCTTGCTCTCTGTGTTCAGGGATCAATTCCTGGTTCTCAGTGATCAATTCCTGTGTTTTCTTCCTTGTTCTGTGCTCAGTGCTCAGTTCCTGTGTGCTCTCCCTCACCCACAGAAAGCAGCAATGCTCCTTTCCCTGGATAAGCAGCTCCCATGATCCAGGCTCTCTCTTCTCTCTGAAAAGAGAACAAGCTCCGAGCTGGAAGGAGAGGAGGGTCCTGCAGCAGGAGACCTTCCCAGATGGATCAGTCAGGTCCAGCAGTTCTATCCCCACAGGGCAGAGCTGCTGAAATCCTCTGGTCCCCTGCCAAACACCAAAAACACTTTTCATGCAGAGCAATTCAACAAAACTGACAGTGTGAAGTGAGGGGAGGCCAAAGCTGAATGAGAATGGCACAAGATCTAAAACTCACTTGGAGCTGTTGAATTGCCCCCCAAGGAAGCAGGAAAAGCTGCTTCTGCTTATTCTGGTTCATTTGGTTCTGTTCTTCAGCTTTTTCCCTCAAAATCTGCATTTTACTTTAAGGCACAGCTGCAGAACTGGAGGTGGTGCTGAGCAATTCCTCTGCTCCCCTTCTCCTTGGGCTCATTTCATTTGTTTATTGTTATCTCCTGAGCTCTGTCAGCTCAAAGGGACCAAAGGCATTGTCAGGTTTTAATTTCCTCACATGGACACTCCTCTTCCAAAACTACAAAAAGGAGCTTGGATTTTAGGGGCAGAAATGGCAGAAAGGAGCAGTTTTTATGCTCTGTAACATTCCCCCTTATAATACCCTCACCAGCTCCTGCAGACTATTTTTCCTTGTGCTATTTGATTGGGAAAAAAATCTCAAAACTATTCCTAGTCACTTGAAAAAACAGTCTGTGTATTTTGGGCATTGATGTAAAAGTGATGTACATTTTCCATCTCTCCATTAACCCACACCCTCATCCCAGAGTCACCCGAGGGTTGCTGCCTCTGTCCTTTCTTCCTCTGCTCTTTATGGGACATCCTGAAATTTTTGTTTCTCTCAGGGCTGCTGGTACCACTTGGAAAGCTCAATTAACACAGGATTTATTTTTCTCTGTGCCCAAGGATTTTTTTTTCCCCTTGGCATCTCTGTTCCCTTCCAGCCCTTTTAGTCGTGGTTTAGTGAGTGCAGCCTCTGCATCCAAGAGTTTTACACACTTTTGCAGAAGGACCACAAAACTGAAACCTGCTGGGCTTTTGTGCATGGGGAGAGCAGAGCACCAAGAAATGGCCCAGGCAGAGGCTGGGGGTGATTAGTGGGGTCTTGTCTTTGTGATTTTAACCTAGAAAAAAATTCCTTCCCTGTTGGAGGGAGAGAACATTTGAAAAGAACCCATGGGAAGCTGTGGGAAGTGCAGGAAGATCTTTGGAGTCAAAAGGAGATTGTGTTAATACCAAACTCTGAATTCTTCATTAATACAGACCGAGGTACTGACAAATCTGAGCACCTCAGTTTGAAAAGAACATGAGCAATGTGCACTTCTCTGTCCCTCTGCAGATCTCACTCTGAGCTCTGAGCAGGGAGCCCTGAGATGCTCAGAGGCTCCTCTTCCCCTCCCTGTCAGGGTTTGCAGTGCTCTGACCCTGTGTGCAGGTCCCTGCTGGCATGGGCCCAGCAGGGCTATTCAAATATGCCTGAAATGTCATTTCAGACATCCTCCTTCCCCCTGCTGCTGCCTCCTGGAACAGAGCTGTGGTTAGTCACTCCTTTCCTCCAGGGACAGCAGATACCAACCAGGGAAGGTGATTTAGAGAAGACAGATTAGAAAGGTTGGATAAATGTCTCATTTAGGGTCTGATTGTGCAATTGTTTTTCATGCAGAGTCATTGCTTACTCCCACCAGGGCCTGCTCTTGGATTAGCCCAAGGAAAGGCTGGAGGTGGCATGGCCAAGAGACTTCAGTTGAAAAGCAGAGAAATTCCTCAAAGAGGAGGCTTCAACAAGCAAAGCCCCTTGGACGTGTGGCCAGGAAAATGTGTGTGTGTTCCCTGTGCCAGGCAGGAGCCCGGAGCCAGCCCTGGCTGCCCTGGTGCCACTTGGCTGGGACATCCCAGCTTTGCTGTGGGATCTTTCTGGGGACAGCCTCTGGTTGCTGCTGTGAAGTCCTGGGGAGGAATTTGGAAGAGATTCCCGCAGGACTTTACACCTCTTTTGCAGGATGTAATCAGCCCTGTGGAGTCTCCCTCACTGGGATAATCCAGAGCAGCCTGGACCTGTGCCCTGAGCTCTGCTGGTCCCTCCAGCCTGAGCCAGCCTGGGATTCTCTGGGTAGAGAGAACCACACTGATCCTCAAAATATTCTGGATAATTGAGCAGGAAGGGTTTGACAGAGACAGGTTCCAAATTCCTGCTCAGGTGTTAAAAAGCTTTTCAATTTATCTCAGACTTCAAAAAAAAATAAAACCAAAACAAGAAGGAAGTTTTTGTAGTGAGGTTTCTCTGTTTGCTGCTTCTCTGCTGTGACTTACGAAGTTTTTCATCTCCTCTGCTCAGTCCTCTCAGAGCCACGGCTGCTGCCTGGACAAAACCCAGTCCATTCCCATGGAAATTCTCCTGCCTGGAGTGTGGAGTCAGCCCAAGCCTGGCAGGAGCAGGGGAGGATTCACAAAGACTGAGAGAAACCCCAGGTTATTGGATTTGCTAATTCATTGCACTTTCATTTGCTAATTAACAAGCTCGAGGGAAGGAAGAAAAGCCTCCACCTGTTAAGATTCTGACCCCTTGCTGCTCCAAGGTTCTTGTTTGCTGTTTATTTGATATAATCCCAATTACTCTGTGGTTGCTGAGCAGAATTTTGGAGTTGTGGGTCAAATTCACTGAGCAGATTATTTCTGAATTATCCATCCTGCAAAATCCTTCCTGCAGGGCTGCAGAGCTGTCACTCACTAAACGTGGAATAAAATATTCCCTTTAGTCACACTGCACCAACTACTGCACATTTCCCTGCCATGAAGCAATTTCTGCTCCCCTGGGAGATGGGATGTCCAAGGAACCTCAGTGGAGGCCAAACAACACCTGGAATCATTCCTTAGGGAGGGAAAATAAGCTGGTTTGCAGCTCAGAAAGAGCACACAGGTCACAATTAAGAATCCTTCTGTATTAATGAGGGAATTTTAGTCCTGTTGGCATTCAGAGCTGCTGGGCTCCAAGGAACTCTGTTCCTTCAGAGCCTTTGCTAAGCTGGATAAAGCAGACAGGAGGTGCTTTTTACCCTTTTCCCTCCACATTTTTCCCCATTTTTTCCCCCCTTTTTTCCCCCATTTCCCCCCCTTTTTCCCCCCACAGCTGCTGCCTGCTTTGCTGTGAAATCTGACTGAGCCATCTGGGCTTGTGTTTCCAAACTGCCACTTCAGAGGAGCACTCAGGCAGGTTTTGTTTGTTCCAAATCCACCAGAGCTCATCCAAAGGGACAAATGTGTGAGGGGGAAGCTGGACTGCACATCAGAGCAGCCCTGGTAAATCCCACCCAAGGACCAGGAGCAGCTCTTGGAAGGATAAATCTCCCTCGGTGCTCCCTGCCAGTAAAATTAGGAGTGAGTCACTAAGCAGGCTGAGGGCTTGAAATGTTTTCCTATTCTTAGATGGAAAATGCTGTATAAACTCAAAGTGGGTTTGGTTTTTTTTTTTTTAGGCGACAAAATATGCTTTCATAATACTTGAAATGAAAGCTGACAAGGGGTTAATACAGAAATCCAAGATTTTGTTTGAAACTCATATTAATTTCACTCCTTGGACAGGGACTTGGTTTTGGAAACTGCAAAGCCTTGATTTCCAAAGATTCCTTGTCCCAATCCAAATATTCATTAACAGCTTGCCAGCTGTGCAGCTCCTGTGGGAACAGCTGGGATCAGTCCCCGAGCTCCTGAGCATTTTCAGTAAAACTGTGTGGGCTTCCAGACAGGCTCTGCATAGTGGCAATTGTAAATACTTCACAGTCAAACAAGAGCAGCGCTGAACAAAGCTGGCTGCTGCTGGAAGGAGCCACACAGCAATTTTTTGGAGTGTGACATTTATCTGGCTCTGAAATGGAGCAGTTTGGGACAGGGGAAAGGAGCTTCGAGTCCTGTGTGCAGCCCTGGGTGTGCTAATGCCAAGCCAAGAGAGATTTTGGATTTGTGGATTTGTGTGGAAAAGGCTTCCAGGGAGAAGGCCTGGAGCAAATTCTCCCGGACTTTTGGCCTGGGGATGGTTCTGGTTGCATTTCTGGATGTTACTCATGAGAAATAACATCAGGATCCACCGAAATCAGCTGCTTCAAGCACTTGCCTGGGGTTTGAGTGCTTTAAACAAACTTCCTGTTAAAATGAGACACATCAAGTGCATTGGCCCTGTGGTCCAAAACCCTGTGGTGCTGCTGAAATCCTTTCCTTGGCCTCTTCTGGTGCCCTGAGGTTTCCTGGAGCTGCCCCTGGCACTGGGAAGAGATGCAAACACATCTGGAACGATCCCTGTCCCTGCAGACTCACAGCATTTCCTTGCAGTCTGTAATTATTAGATTTTAGGTCCCTTCCAGCCCAAACCATTCCCTGTTTCTGTGACATGGAACAAGCAGTTAGCTACAAAATTGGCTTCTTGAGGCTCACTTTGGCCACGATGTAAAACAGGATATTCATTCTTTTTTCCCCTATCCCTCCCATTTCCAAATGTTCTTAAAATGTATTTATTTCTTGAGTTCTAACCCTGTAAAAATGCCTCAACAGATGAAAACTAGACACAAATTAAAGAGATGAGGCAGAGCCAAGGAATTCTAGAGACAATATAAACAAAAGTGCCCACTTGTTCCAGCCAGGAGTCATTGTCTTGTTTCCCTTTGACGGATTGAGGGTTTTTCCCCAATCACAATTGAGTATAGAAGATGTTAGATTGAAATTAGAATAAATTAGCTTGCAGCACCCGTCAGTTTATCATCAGAATGAAATTGTTAACCAGTGATTCAGATTGATGGGTTTGCAGCAGAACCTGCTGCAGAAAGGAGAGGCAGAGGGAAAAGAAGAAACTATGTTAAAGGGAAAGAATTTCTCCTCAGCAGCTCAGCAGAGAAATTATTTAAACCATTCCCTAATCTGGAATTTATATTCCCTCGCAGGGCTATTAAGAAAAAAATGACAAGAAAGGCTAAATTGATTTTAATCCCCGAAGTTTCCCTTTAGGATGTGCTTCCCCAAGCACACAGTCAATATTCAGACACTGCCCTGAGCCTGCTGTGACTGACAGGCTTGAGATAAACATTTCTGAAAGTGGATTTAGCCAAGGTTTCTTGTGTGAGTTTCTGTTTCTCCTCCCAGTGATTTTAACAATTTAAACGTGGCTCTTCCCATTGGAAATGCTGATTTATGTACTTTTTAAGTGAAACAGAAAAACTTTTGTAAGTTTTGTAAAGTTAGGAAATCTATCCTTGCATGTCTCAGTGTGGGTTTAAAATCCATTTTCAGGGGATTTTGGGGTTTAAAGACAGTTTAAATCTGTTTCAATGGAAAAGCAGCCAGGCCTTCTAGAGCAGAGCCAGCAGCTTGGCTCACAGGCAAACACCACACCAGGGGTTTGTCCATCCAGTTGTTCCCTCTCATCCCTCCTCTCCAACCTCAGGACCTCGCTGACTCCTTGTTAATGAACTGCAGGAAGAAGGAAAAATCAGCATTAGCCAAATAATAAACATCTGGATTGCTCATGGCCTCAGCAATTCTCACTAGAATTAGCCACTAACAGTTCCCAGAAGAATAAGATTTACTATGTTTTTCTTCCTAATGTTTTTTTTCTTTTGCATCTAAAACTTGTGTTGATGGATTAAAGCCTAATAAATAAATTCTCCTGGAGGCGATGATTAATCAGTTTTGAGTTGCTCAGACCTTTTGGCTGAGCAACATTTGCTGAGGGGAAAGGGCCTCAAAATCCTGTGTTTGAGCTGAGCTGTGCTGCAGGAGCTGGCACCAGAGGCTCCTTTGGCAGAACCCCCGTGCAGGTTAAAATTCCAGCTGCAGGAAAGCTGCCAAGTTCAGGGAACCACAGAACCATGGAATTATCCAGGTTGGAAAAGCCCTCCTGGATCACCGAGCCCAGGCTGTGCCCAGAGCCCTGGGTGCCACCTCCAGGAATTCCTCCGGCACCTGCAGGGATGGGCACTCCAACCCTCCTGATCTGCTTTTACAAGAGAATTCATTAACTCTGAGAATTCCCCCCTGATTTCCATTCAGGAGTTCCATATTTTCTGCTTGGAGAAGTTTTGCTGTTACACAGCTAAATCTATCCACTGAACACAGGAGTTACTTTGAACAATAGAAACATTTAATCACTGAAGATGATAAAAATGCAGTTTACTGTCCCTCTCCTCATTGCACAGAAATTAGAGTTGGAAAGAACTTGAAAGCCAAGGAGTTGCAATCCTTTACCAATGAAGTCTCTTGGCCTTGCAAGACCTTTCCCTGCATGTTATTTACTGCTGTTTTATCCCAAAGGAGATAAAGGTGCCATAAATTACAGAGTCCCAGCACTTAGTCTGGAGGATAATTGCTGAAGTCTCCTGTGTCAGGAAGATTTTCCCAGCCCTGTCACCAAAATGTCTGTGGGATTAATCATCAATCATTAATCATTAATTAGCACAGCAAATACCAGAAATAGAACCACACCAAGCTCTGCTCCTTTTTCTGCTCTTTCTGTTGATGATGCAAAGTAATTGACATCAAACTATTTGACAGACACTGATTGTCCCTTGGGGTAGTTATGGATCAGTGCTCCCAGATCTGAGGCAAATCCTGGCTCCCTCTGGAGACTTCCAGAGTCCCCACCCCGCTGGTTTTTGACATTGTCAGAGCCTTTTATGGTTTGTTTAATACCCTGGGACACCTTCCACTATCCCAGGTTACTCCAAGTCCCATCCGATCCGGCCTCGGACACTTCCAGGGATGGAAAATGCTTTTATTCAAGTAAATGCAAAGCAATCCTCGTTTAGTTTGCAAATCTCAGCCAGGAGTGCTCCCCCCACAGCTCCTCAATGGCTGTGGGTTTGACTCGCCCATCCCACAGGAGCTCATCCAGATTTTCGTGGCTCCCCTTGGGGAAGTGGCTGGAGCTGTGCAGGAGCTGTTATCAGGGATTCTCCGGGAAAAACCCTGCTCTGGCTCCGGGCCATTCCCAGCTCAGTCCCCAGCGCTCCCAGTGCTGCCAGTCTGTGCCCCAGGCTCTGGGAACAGGACAATGCCTGACTTTCATACATAAATATCAAATAACCCCTCCCACTGGGGCTGTGCTCCCCAGCATCATCGCAGGAATTCGATCCGTGCCGGGTTTGAGCACTCAGAGGTCCCAGCAGGGAATGGGAGGGAGCAGAGCTCCCAGTAACAGGAGCTGACTGGTTCCACTGGTGCTTTGGCTGAGCTCTGGGAAGCAAACACTGGGAAAGTGGAAGAGATGCTGATTAATGAGAGCTTCTCAAAGGGCTGTCACAGGCAGGGAGGTTTGCCCCAGGGGACACAAGGAAGCTGAGGTAGCACTGCTGATTGTTTTAGGGAATTATTTGGAGGGCAGGGGATGAAAAGCAGGATAGCTCCCCAGGGAGGGCTATCCCAGCCTGCTCCAGCACAGGCTCACTCAGGGCTGGGATGCTGAGAGCTCTCCTCAGTTTGCAGAGCCCAGGTGATGCCAGCCAGGAAAGCAGCTGAGAGCCCCAGGGCTGGCAGTGACTCCCAAAAAAATGCCAACAGAACAGCCCCAGGCTGGAACAACAACCTAAAGCATCCCGAGAAATTATCTCCTTTAAAGGTGCATATTCCCCCTGTTAATTGAAGAGCAGGCACTGGAAATAAACAGGTAATTGGTTCTGGCTGTAAATGATTTATTGGGTATTGTAATGAACAGCACAGCTCTCTCTGCTCTCAGCCCACGGCTTCCCTCACCCAGCTGCTCCTGCCGGGATAATTGGCCTTGCTTGCAAATCTATTTGGATTGTACAAGATTATCTGTTAAAGCTGGGAGATGAAATGTCAGAAAATGAGAGGTGTTTTTCAGGAACACTTGAAAGTGTGGCAGCTGAAGTGCTGCAGTGGTGCAGCTGTAAACACGAGACGTTGCCCTGAGGGGAGAGTCTGGAATGTTTTTATTGATGCTAAAATCTTCCCCGTGGTTTCAAGTGAAGTGTTATGACTCAGCAAAGGATTTCACCCCAAATCACTCCAGCACCTCCAGGCTGTGCCAGAAAATGAGCACGGGAGCTGTGCTTACCTGGGTGGAGGTGAGCACCTGCAAAGAGCCATAAATAGCAGAGCTCCCTCAGAACAGCTCCCCAGGTTTGGATTGTTTCAGCTGCACCACTCTGTGCTCTCTGTAAAAACCTGACGGGAGAGATGGAAACGCATCCTGGCTCCAGAATGCCCTCAGGAAATGTCCTGGCAGCTGAGGGCTGCAGCACTGTGTGCATGTGGCTGGCCCTCAGCTCCGGAGACAGGCACCGCCATCCAGCAGGGAAATGAGAGGGGAAATGTTAAAAACGGGAGCAGACTCCCGGGTCTGAGAGCGATTTCAGCATTTATTGTAAGAAAAAGAAAAGGCCCAAAGCGCGGGGGCCCAGGCCCAGGCAGGGCCGTTCCCGAGGACGCTGCAGCAGCGGCGCTCGGCTCCTCTCAGCAGCGATGCCTTGGCCCCGCTGTTCCAGGGGCAGCAGCGGCTTCCTCGGCTCAGCTGCCCCTTTTGATCCTGTTTTTGTCCTTCTGGCTTGGATTCTGTTTGGATCCTTTCATTTCCATGAAGGTTTAAGGCGCTCGACTGACCCATTATGGCTTTTGTTTAGGCCGGCTCCTTGGCTGAGGGAGTTGGCGATACATTTTCTTACGTGTAGTACAGCATTTCTCATAACTGCCCTTTTTACCCCTTTTACAATGTAATAACAGTACAAATCACAAATATAAATAACAAACTAACAGTACATGCTAAACAATTATTTTACAACAGTTTCTGGCTTTTTTTTTTTTTTACAGAGACGTGCTCAGTGGATTATCCAGGGCCTTTTTCACTCATCTTCCTGTGTGTTTTCATGAGGACTGGGAACCAGGGCACAGGGTGACAGCAGGGGCCCAGCCAGCCCCGAGGGAAACATCCCAGAGGAGACTGAGAGTCTGCACTGGCCAATATTCCATAAATACCCTCAGAATTCCCAGTGCCCACCCCGACCTGAGGGAGTCAGAGGATGTCTGAGCACGTTCTCCCACGTGCTGCCTGCCCACGACTCTCCAGAGCAGTTTTCCAGCTGTGCTGACCCTTTCCTGTTGTGTAACTCCAGCTAAAAGACGAGGAATTATTGTTAGGGAAGAGCAGAAAGTCACAGATGCTGGGAGGAATCAGGAATTCTGGGCAGAGCACCCCTAAGTCCTGACTCTGGTGGAGCATTCCTGGTTTCTCAACCCAATAAAGAATATTTTCAGCTGAATTATTTCATGGGAAATATGAATACAAATGTGCCACCAGCCAGGGAAGCAGATGGGTTTGGTGACAGTCCTACAGCTGGAAAGGAGAGTCCTGTAAGCCATTAACATTTCTGCAGTTGTTTCCAATTATTTATTGAAAACTGCAGGTTTGCACCTGGAAAATCACCAAAGCTGAAACACAACTTTTTCACAAAACTACCTTCTTTTCCCCTCTCATTTTTAGAATATATTTAAGGATTTGGATCAATCCCAGGAAATTAAATCCTTCTGTGTCCCCCAAAAGAGGAAGCAACAGTTCTCAAGGCACATTTTCACCCTGAGGGAATAAAATGCTTCATTTATCCTGGGGGCTCATGCCCATGGAGCCTTCCTGCCCTGCTGATTTTCCCAAAAGAGGCACTAGCTGTGGCTGTTTTTCATGGGCTGAATCACACAACTCAAATCATCTCTTCTTACTGTGCCAGCTTGAAAAAAAAAACCCCAAGGCCATCTCTCCCTAACCACTGTGATTATAATGCAGTTCCAAATTAGTGCATCAAAAGCCAATAAAAGGACATGAACAAGACAGAATGCCTGCCCAGAAATCCATCAATCCTTGAAAAATAGCACTGCTCAACAGCTGGCCAGGTTTAATTTTCAAATAAACAGGAGAACACGTCACCTCTTGTTCTGCTTAGCATTGATTTAACGCTTGAATATTCATTTAAATCATTTCATTTCCAGAACTTTCAGGTCCATCAGCTGTTGCCAGAGCTCAGGCAATCCTGGGGCTCAGCTCACCCAGGGATCAATCTGGGGCCACTCTACAAAGCAGATTAATTGGGGACAGGTGATTGATTGATTGATTGATTGATTGATTGATTGATTGATTGATTTGGCCCTGCCTGCTGCACACACTAATTCTGAACCATTTCAAGCTCATAAGTCTTTCTCTTGAGATTCATTGATTTCACAGGGTAATAAAATCATGCCTGGGTGTTCAGCCAAGAGCAGAGAACTGATGGAAGGAGGGGGAGATTGAAATAATGTCAGAGTGGGAAGTGAGCAGTTCCTGCTCAGATCGTCCCCAGCTGCCCCTGGTAGAGGTAAAATGTTGGAACTTCCCTTCCAGAGGTAAAATGTGGGAACTCTCTTCAGTTTGTGGCCTGGCAGAATTTGCATCTTACAAATGACATAAAACATGAAGTAGCAGCCAGGAAATCAAAGCCACTCTCTGCTCAGCATTGCACAGGACTCGACAGAATTGGGGTGTTTGGAGAGCAGGCACTGTCCCAGCTCAGTGCCAGACAGTGAATCTGGAATATTGAGCAGCTCCTGGATGTGGGAAGTTTGGGAGAGCACCCAGCTCTCTCTCCTGCTGGAATCCATGGAGTTATTTTGTCTCAGGGACCCCCAACCAAAGCCTCTCTCCTGCTCAGGTTGCCATCTCAGGGCTGACTTCAGAGCCTGTTGAGCCCCTGCTCTGCTCCTCAGAGGCCTCCTTGGAAGGTGATTTCTCCCTCCACAACTTCCTGCCCCAATTCCAGCTTCCCATACCATATCTTTTTGGGACAACCACTCCAAATTCCACCAAATTACTTTGAAGGAGCTCATTAGTGGCCAGGGAGAAAAGCATTTCTGCTCTGAGCTCCAGCCTGGAAACTCTTTTGCTTTCCCTGCTGTGACTCTGATTTCTACCCCAGCACCAGCACCTGCACCTGGCTCCTCATTTTCCTCTCCCATCAAACATTTCCTGTTTGGAGACTGGGTCATGCTGAAAAATCTCTTCCTCAACCCTTCTGCTGCTTGGAGTTCATTGGGAATGGAACTTCCAACCTGGCACAGCCCTGCCTTAGACAGTCCCTGCAAGTCCAATTAAACTGTTAATTGATGTCACTGCCCTCAAATTAGGAGCTACAAATAAAAAGGGAAAAACCAGGAGATTCAGAATTAATAAAGAATAGCAGCAAGTTTTCATTTCCAGCCTGGTGTTTGTATCCTTTCAGGACAACTTTACTACCCTGGCTGAGTGCCCCAAGAATAGATGCCCTGATTTATTTTATTAATGATCTCATTGTCTTTGTGTGCTCTGAAATTGGGATGCTGTCTCAAGCAAAGGCTGAACAACCAAATATTAACAGGACTCCTGAGTCTGCCTTAGATGCTGGAGATGGAATTCCTTAAAGCCTGAAAAAAGGAATATTTCTCAACTTCTTCCTCTATAAAAACCTTTCTTTGAAGGAGAAAAAAACCAAAACAATCTATCACTTGTCTTATGCAAGTTTAATTAATTTTCTTTTCTAGTTTGTCAGGTTTATTTTTGCCCATCCTGTTTGTGGCTCCATGCTCAGGAGTGGAAGGAAAACCAAGAACGAGGTGGGCAATGGATATGGATCATACAGGAAGGTCCAAGATGGTGAGCACTCCCTTAATTACAAACATGTGCTTTTAAATTAAGTCTATAGAAGTTAATTCAGCGTATGGACTTCAGCTGGGGTGTGCAGAAATAGCTCAGGATGCTGCTGGGACTCTGCCTGGAGAGACTGGAGCAAAGGCAATGCTGTGGTTCCCAGCACAGGGCTGGGGCAAAGCTCTGCTCTCCCACCCTGGCTTGGCCTCTCCAGCCCTGTGGGTGCAGCTCCCTCCCTTCCAAAGAGGATATTTAATTATAGCTGGGTATTTTCAGTTCAGGAGAGAGGAATGAGGGGAGAAGCAAAGAGCTTTACAGATAAAACAATGCCCTTTTGTTTATGTTTTTAATATGGGAACTCTCCTGCCTTGCTCTGAGGAGCTCTAATTGAAATGGACATCTGGATGTAAAACAAACAAGGAAAAAGGGTCTGGGAAGCAAACACTGGGAAAGTGGAAGAGATGCTGATTAATGAGAGCTTCTCAAAGGGCTGTCACAGGCAGGGAGGTTTGCCCCAGGGGACACAAGGAAGCTGAGGTAGCACTGCTGATTGTTTTAGGGAATTATTTGGAGAGCAGGGGATGAAAAGCAGGAATAGAATTAAACAAGTGCTGGGGATGAGTTGCTGCTGATCACAGGCACGGGAGAGCTGGTCTGGGAAGGACAAAACAAAGATTTCCATGGAAATGTGCCCTATTCCAGGTGTTCCCTGCTCCACAACATACACCCTGCACACAGGGCAGGCACAGAACCCTGGCCTGGGGCTGGGATTCCTTTTGGAAAGGACTGGAGCTCAGACTGAACATTTTAACTTCAAATTTGGTAAGTTGCTATTAATGGAAATGATGGATCACAGTTTTAGAGTGGGAATTACACAAAGTCCACGTTGCCTTTCTCTTTTCTAATGAAAATTACTGGGAGTAATTGGCTGTACAAGACCTTCCTGAATCGTCCCAACCACCCCACAACAGAGGTTACTCTGCTGGAACCCACAAAACTGTCCCTGCCTTTGGATCCTGCTTAATAAATTGCAGGAGCTGACAATAAATAAGTTTCAAAGTGGTAAAAATGGGCACAACCTGCAGCCCTAGGGGGTTACAGGCTGGGAACACGACACAGACTGTTTCACAGTAGAGTTGCTGTTGCAGAATCATAAAATTATTATTAAAATTTTATCTGGGAGGCTTTATTCTCCTTTCACCTCTGCTACAAAAGCATCAGAAGCAGATGCAATAAACAGGATGAATATTTATCCCTTTAGTTCCTTTGTCAATACCTGGACATCAGCCTTTTCTAATAAAACTACAGCACAAATGTGATTAAGTCCCAAGATCTGAAATGATGGAGGCTGTGATTGTGTGTGCACAATGCTGGGCCAGATAAGAACTTGAGGTCCCAGGACTTCAACCTGAATTTTATCCAGAGTTAATTTCCTTTAATCACATTCAATCATTGGGTTTCTCTGTGGTTGGGAGGCTCTGAGTCTATAAATGTCTCTTGTGCTGAAAGAGAGAAAACGGGCAGCTTCCCATCCCAATGACACCAACGACCCAAAGTTGTCCACTGGGGATTTTACAGCCAGGAGCTGATGCATTCCCTTGAAGGGGAGCAGCTCCTGTCCCAAATCCAGCTCCCACTCGAGTGGATGTGCAGCCACAGGGAGAAGAGAGCAAAGCTCAGCTCGGTGCTGTCCACCTTTCCCTGGGCTGGGCCATTCCCACAGAATTTCCTCCAAGCTCTGGGGCCACAGTGCTCATTTGGGGCTGAAATTGTTCAGTGCAGGGAGCAGTTCAGAATCTGTGACCTGAGCCAGCCCTGGGTGCTGAGAGCTCCCGGCCCTGGAGCCTGCAGGTGTCTCAGGGAGGAAAAGGAGGGGACGCCCAGAACCCTCTGGCTTTGTCAGAGCTCCCAGGCTCAGCCTCCTGGGCTTGGCTTGGAGGAGGGGACAGGCAGGGAAGTGTCCCTTGGAAAAGCCTCCTGAGAAAGCTCCACCAACTCCCTGCCCCAGCCCCACTCATTATTATTCTATGGAATTTTGCTGCCAAAAATAACCCCAAAAGGGTCAGAAGCCAAGCCAGGGTGCCTCTGAGCACGGCTGCCTTGCTCACAGAGCTTTCTCAAACGTGCACCTCACCCACCAGGCTCTGAGCTCACCATATGGAGGAGAAAATCCACTTGTCTGACCTCAAAAGAAGCACGAGATGTTTTGCTGCTTAATTTAACTGCCTGCCTCTTCCCTTTTGCATCCTGTAAACACAGATTTAAATTTAGCACGAGGGTGACAGATCAGGCTGGAGAAGAGGGAGGTTCCATGTCTCGTCCTCAACTTTGCCTCACATAGCTGTGGGATGAGCCAGCTGTTCCTGAGTGTAAATTTGGGATGCAGGGAGCACTAACCCAGCGAAAAGTGTCCCTGCAGACACGTGGCCACTTCCCTGCTCTGAGGAGAGGGCTTGAACTGCCCCACAGAGTGCTGATGAAATACTGGATCTCCCTGAGGAGAGCTGGGAAAGCTCAGCTGAACTCCCAGGGGTGAGTGTGGCACGAGCCCCTCTGTCACAGCCTTTGTGTTTGCAGCACTCTCGGGGAAAAAACAACACAGGAAGGCCCAGAAAATACAAAGACTGTGGATTTTGAAACAATTTGGATGGAAAAGGAGCCTTTCCTCAGGCTGTCTCTTCCAGAAAGGTCATTTTACACCTGCTCAGTGAGGGTGGGCTGGATGCTCTTGGATTTCTGTCCCAGCCTAAAGGATTGTGTGCATCCCACCTTGTCCTGCAGCCAGGGACATGCTCTGGTCACGTTTTATTTCCTCCCACTGCTGGGAAGAACAAAGGAAGTGTTCCCACAGGGAATCTTTGACTGGTGGCATTTGTTACCTCATCAGGCCTGGAGCAGCACCACCAACATGAAATTAAAGAATATCGGAGTTCTGAGATGTAAAATTCACTTTGGGATTTCAGTCAGATTTGAGCATTAAAACCAGAATGGAAAAAAAGTTTTACTTTCTGAAACATTGCTTGTATTTATAACACTCATCCCATTGGGATGGGACATTGGCCAAATTGATTTCCTGTTGCCTCAGAGACAGAAAGAGAAAAGTGGAGTTAAATCCCTGTAATATCCACAGAATTATTTTATTTCTTAGTCCCTTAAAACAATCTTGAACTTCATGACTGTGAAATGTCTCTGAAAAGAGCTGGAAAATCTGCTTGCATACTTTGACAACAAAATTTGCTTCTATTTAAAAGATGTCATTAATGATGCTCCTAATTGATTCACTATTAGGTCAAATGAAGGAGCTAAATTATTGTTGGGCATTTCAGTTTTGACTACATCAGTTAGGAAAAAAGGCAGTATTTCTAAAAATAACTTTGACAACAGTTAATTAATTAGCACAGATTGCCTTCATCAAATTAATGCAGGGCTGAGTCTGTCCCATGGGTTATTTTAAGTTAAATGCCCATCATGCACAAAATTCCAGCATAAAAGTTATTTCCAGCCTTTCCCAATATCCAGATTAATACAGAATTTTCCCAGAAATATTTAAAGCATGTGAAGAACAGCAGGACATACTTTGCCTTTATCCAAAATACTTTAAAACTGTCGGTGCAAATACTCAGAGTCACTCTGAGAGCTGAAGGAATTCTTTCCCTGCTGTAGCAGTTCCAATGTCTGCCAAGTTCATTTCAACCCCAGCCCTTTTTTTTATTTTAATTTTTTTTTACTTCATTAGACAATAGAGAAGCAGAGTAAATGGTGTGTAAATTAAATACATTTATTTTTAGAAAATTAATTACAAAAATCGCTTTCAATTGGGACTAGAGGTAAGTGGAGGATTATCTGATGGAAACAGAGGGGACAAAAGCACTGGAATCATTAATGAATCCCCTTAGATTTAATTAAATTAAGATTGTGAACAAATATGTCAGGAAGAATGAAGAGATCTTGGCTTTTGTCCCGGGAAATTTCCTGGGGGCTTTCCTCTAAGGCCAGATTTGTGGTGTCTGAACATTTCAAAGTCAAGGTTCCTGGTGACTTTAGACCCCAAACCTTCCAATAAAATAAAGAATAAGCTCCCGTGGAGCTGCTGAAATGATCAAGCCTTGGCACTTCTGTCTGTGCCTGAAGGCAGCAGAAAACACTGGGGCCATCACTGGGAGGATGAAGGAGGGGGGGATTTTTCCAGAGGGAAGCAAAATTGGTGGGGATCCCTTTGCCAGGGCCAGATCCCCTTCATCCCAGCCTTGCCCTCTCAGTCGTGCAACAGCTCCAGTGGGGATTCTGCACAAACTCCTCTGGGGACAAATTCCCTGAGCAAGGTTGGAAATGGGGAATATGAAGCAGATCAGACTCTCCTGTTCCAGCCCAGAGCAGCTTCCTGGATTTTATCCTGAGAACTCCCCAAAGCAGAGGGAATTCAAGGCTGCAAACACCAACTCCTGATTAATGACCTTTGATGAAGAAGAAAGCACCAGATCCCTCAGGAGCTGTTTCAGGATCCCATAACTCTCCCTGATAACATTATTTGCATTTCCTCACTCCTTGATCGTTTATTTATTACACAGCTGAGGAGGAGAAAAACAATATTTTATGTGAGCCAGAGGTCACAGAGTTATCCTGGGCTCAGAGGCAGAGCCTGAGCTCAGATTTCTGCCCCACTTGTGCAGAGTGAACCAGAGCTGGATTTATTTCCCAGAGAACCCTTTCTGTCTGACAGAGCAACCCAGGGGGTGGGGAGAGAGAACACTTGGCTCTAAAAATGGGTTTTTAATGAGCCATGAGCTGATAAAACTCTCCTGCTACTACAGAGGAAGGTGCAAGAAATCTTAATATGAACAGTTTTCCTCCTCCCGAGGTAATTCATACCATAAAGCACAAGGGTCAACTGCTTTTTCAAGCTTGGATCAATTTTTTTTTTTAGCCTGATGATATCATTCTTAATATCAGATATATTAATATAAATCAAATCTTTGGATGTTGTAGCTGAATGTGCTAAATTTGAGAGGCAGCTGTGGGAGCTGTGGGGAATAAAACAACCCATCACATCCAACCCTTTTCCATGAGACAACCAGAATAAAATGTGCACAAAGCTCTTCCTTTATCACAAACAGTGACACCAGGAGCTCGTTTTCAGTGCTGGCTTTAGCTCTGAGCCAGATGTGAGCACACAGCAAAGGGTGAGGAGGGAAACTCCTCCTGCTGCCTTTCACCAGCTCCTTTTGTGTCTGAGTGAGCCCTGGGGAATGAGGGCTCCCCATCCCCAGCCCTCCTGACATTCCCAGGATGCAGATTTTGCTAGGGAGCAGCTTCTCCTGCTTTTCCTGCTGCAGAGCCTCCCCCAGGCTGCCCTGAGTGAGAGTCACTGGGGCTCAGCTGAAATTAAGAAGTGTTGGCAGCTCCTGGGGTCTGACCTGGAAATTTTGGAAGGAGCTGCAGCTTTGGGTGTGCCAGAAAAGTGTTTGGGGTCTGGGCCTTCAGCAGTGACACGGCCATTCCTCCTCAGCAGCACCCAAAACCCCAGCCCAGGGACCCCAAAGAGCTCCTCAGGCCTGAGGGAAGTGGGGAAAAAGAGGTGGAGCTTCCCTTGGATTTTTATTTTTTTGTTGATTAGAAACAGCCATAATGAGGTGGCACCTTCTGGCACCACTTAACATCTTTAAGAATCAATACAAACCACAACAAACATTTCAAAATGCTCAATTTGCCCAGGCATTTCCATGGAAAGTGCTCGTATTTGAGGTTCTTACCCTGCACTTCTGCAAACAGTTCAAGGTACAATCAGATCAATCAATAGAATTTCTGCAGCTCACTTTGTGCTCACACAGCAGCTTTTTTTCTTTACCTTGTGTTCTTTCCCTCTCATTGATTGTTTTGGGGCAGCAATCTGGAAAATCTGGAATATTCTCAGTCCTGCTTTGCCAATAAGCACAACTAGAGTTGATTTACTCCTCCACCTTTGATCCACATCTGCAGATCATTTCTCTGGGTTTGTTCTGTGCTCCTGATAGGAAAATTCCTGGTTTGGAGCTGGTGCACAGGGGGACACTGACCCCAGGCCAGGGCAGAGTCTTCCCACTGAGTAAATCTGGATATTTAAAGGGCTTCTGGTGCATAATGGACCACAGGGGTGGCTGGGGAAGAAAAGAAAATGGGAAGAATTAGACCAGAATTAATTAGTGCAACATCCCACATTTAAATACAGAATTTTCTATGATCAGATTCCTAAATCACGAGGTTCCTAAAACATGAGGAGCCTTTTACCCTAAAGCTCAAATAAAAAGAACCTTCATTGGGGTTTTTATCTTGGTTTCGTGCCTTAAGTTCATTTTGTGAATCTTCTGGGCTCTGCACTCATTTCTCAGTGCATGGCTTTGGTATTGTTAATGTAAATATTCAGTAATCAGCACAAAGTGTTCCTGGATTTTGGGACCCAGTTACCCACAAGTTATGAGAAGCATTTCCCCCTGTGAAATGTTCTGTATTATCACTCTAAATGCTGCATCAGTACTCTCAAATAAGATCAATCTCACAAATCTCCAGTTCAAGGCACGATAGTAAAATAATGAAATGAAGCCAGATCATGTTTAAAGATCCATCATGCCAAGAGTTATTTCAGATCCCTGGGAACTGCTGCCTTCTCCTTGTCCATATTTTGTTGTTAAATTGCATTAATAAGGAGAGAAATTGCAGTTCACGTTCCCATGTAATTGTAATTCTGAGATAGGAACTGCTTTTCCTTGCAGACTGAGCTGAAATAATTGAGCTGATTCCACATAGGCTGGGCTTTTGCAAGCTGGAAATGGTGGTTTTTTATTTTATCTCCTCTGCCTGGTAGGGTGAAAACTGCTGCTCTCTGATAGCAAACAAGAGAAGGCTCAGAGAGAAATCTCTCCATTTATACCCCACATTATCTGACATCAACCAGCTTCTGGATTTCATCTGGAAAATGCATCATAAATCCCAATTTCCAAGCTGGCTTTTGGCACTGGGCACAGAATTCTGTGTATTTGAGCAAAAAAAGCCAACTCTCTGTGCATCTTTGGGTCTGGAAGTTTCCATTTGGGGGGCACTGGGGATGCAGCAGTTTCCAAATCTGGCTCGATTTTGTTGAACTGGATCAGATTAGATCCATTCCTGGACAGGGAACTTTGTGTCTGAGCTGGATTCCACCTTCCTGGGACACTGGCAGGACAGGGAATCTCTCTGAGCCACGAACCATAGGTGAGATCTAAACTAAAACCTCAGAGTTACCTGAAAAATCCATGTTTTGACCCACTGGAACTGCACACCTTTGCAAGCAGAGAGCACCAAGAAGGTTCAACACAGCTGAGTCACCACAAAAGCAGCTGATGTGACAGCCAGGGGACCATGGGGCACTGGATAAATTCATTTGTCCCCAGAATTTGTCATTCACTTGTCCCACACAGCAGCCAGCACAAACTCCCACTGCTAAAGAGGAACACCCAGATGTCCATGTCCCTCCTAAATGTACAGAATTATCCCTGCTGTGCTCTGACCTGTGCCTCTGAGAGCCACCCCAGAGCACAGAGTGCCCTGGGGGTGTGAGCAGCAAGGGAATCCCAGGATGAGTTTGCAGGGAGGGACAAGGAGAGGCTGGCACTGTGAGGTACCAGCGCTTCCAGAGCAATTTGCATCACTCACAAAACCAATTTCTGTTGTAAACAGAGCCTTGCCCTGCCTTGCAGGAGGCAGCTGGGGCTCAGGCAGCTCCTCTGAAGTCGCTCCACTCAAAGAACATCTTGTCTCTGCTCTATGCCAGTGACACCGAAATATTCCCTCCCTTCTTCCCCATGTCCAGCTGCCACTCACTCCAGATGACACTGTTGTTATTCCAGTTGTCAAGGATTTCCAAGGGCAATACCAAAAAAGGGATTTGGGTTGGAAAAAATATGTTATGTGTTCTTGGAACTGCATATAAGTGGTGACCTCATGACTTTAAATACAAACTCAGAAAGCTCAGGATTTGTCTGAAGAAATTGTGAGATTTCATACACTTTTGGTTAATCCTCCTCATCTGGAGGGACTTGAGGACATTGCTGAGTTTGTTGCTGTTTTTAAGGATTAATTTGGAGGCAGCAGCCAAGGGGCAGAGTGGGGCTGAAACCCCAAACCCAAACACTGATCTAGATCCCAACTCTTGCCCCCTGCAGTTCCTGATCCCAACCTCTCCTGATTCCAGCCTCTCCTGATCCCAACCTCTCCTGATCCCAACCTCTTCTGATCCCAACCTCTCCCGTCCCTCGGGATGTGCCCAGGGCCACAAGCAGACCCGGGACAGGGACCCAGGGGACTCCTGCAGAGGGCCTGGCCATAATGAGCCAAAGATCAAAGCATTTCCCAACACCAGCCTGTGGCACATGCTTGGAAAAGGAATAGCAGGAGCAGGACAGGCAGAGGAAGCCTCTCCCCAGTGCCAGGAGCACTTTCAGCACATCTTTAACTCCTGCACAGCCCCACAGCTCCTTATTTCCACAAATGCTCAGAACAAATCAGAGCAGAAGCAAACAGCGAGAGGAGGGCAGCTTTCCATGACACCTATGTGAAAAAAAAATCCAAATAATCCCCTCAAACAATCAAAAAACCCCAAAGACTGGAAAAAATAATTGCCAAGAGTCAGTGGAGACAGCTGGGAGGGATGGCACATGTGGAGAGGAGCAGGGACAGGTCCCCCTTGGCTCTGCTGGAGCTGAGCTGGGGAGGTTTCCTTGAGCTCCCTCCCCAAGCACATCCCACCCCAAAGGCTCCCTGCTCCTGCCAGTGCAATATTTAACAGCTCCCCCTGCTCCCTGACTGCAATATTCTCTCTTTTCAGTTTGCATTGCTCAGTAAGAGCAAAATGTTCCTCTAAAAACTCCCAGACAATCTGCCCACGTGGTTTTTAATATTGCTTGATTGGATTCTTTTGGTCTCGTTGTTTTTTACTTATAATTTCATTTCCTGTTTCTTGTTGTGTGGTGCACAGTCCCTGAACTGTGCTTTGCCTTCTGATGAACATTCCCTCAGGAAAAACCAGTGGGACATCAGGCCAGGAGCCCCTGTCCACTAATCCAGACCAATTCCTGCAGCTGGAAGCAGAGCCACTCTTTGGCTGTAATTAACTTTTGTAGCCACTCACTGATCCACAGTGTGCAGCTGGTGATTAAATTCCAAAAATTTCTTTTCACTAAGACATTTTGTTCTGTTTAGTTCTCCTGGGATGGTCACATGGCCATTCAAAAATTGTTGCTTTGCACCATTCTGTCACTAAAAGGAGCTGAGAAAGCTCCTGGTACAGAGACCCAGAGAATTTCTTTTGAAGCAGACATTGCAAAAATAGCTGGGGAGAAAACAGCAGTGTTTTACCAGCCAAAAAAAAGTCAGATAAACCTTATTGAGAAGCAAAAACAACACATGCCAAAAAAGAATTCAAGCAATTGCCTCAAACAATCCAAAAAACCAATCACAGAGTGGGAAAAAGAATTGCAAAGTGTCAGTGGAGACAGCTGGGAGGGATGGGGAAGGCAGGAGAGCACAACAACACGAACAGAAGAGAGGAATTTCAGTTCAGTGCAGCTCTTCCACTGCAAATCTTTGTTTTGTCTCTGAGACTGTCACTTCTTTAACAGGAAAAAAATCTCCCTGTGCTGAAGAACCCTCTCAGTCTCCTTCATTCATGGTAAATTCCTGTGTCTAGTGGAGATGGGGATTTACAGCACAAAGATACTGAGTTATTATAAATCCTAATTCCAGCTCCTGATGTATTCTCTGTTTCATTTCATTATCAATTCATTATCTGTCTTACTGCAATTAAATCCTACAGGAATTTGGAAGCCCTTGCCTGCAGCCAAAGGTGTGGAAAAGTTTTGTGGGATGCTTGCTTTGGAAGGGAGAAAGAGCAGAGAAACCAACAGAAATATTCTAAGAGGGAAAATGAAAGACCTGGTTGCCTTAAAACAAGCAAATAAATTCCCTGCTAGCCCAAACCCTGCCTAAAATTCACTTCATCCACGTCAAGAGGGTTATTTATGAAACTGTATCCTTGTCAGGACTGCAGGACATTCCATCCCTTTGCTCAAATACTGTAAATTCATGAATGATGAGAAAAAATGTTAATTTGGCCAAAATATCTATATTTATCTGAAAAGGCAAATGATCAGCTTGCTTCAGTGCTGAGATGGCCTTTCACTGACTGCAGCACCCACAGCCCTCCCCCGTGCCAAGGCTCCAGTCTGGAGCAAACTCTGAGTTCAGTGCAGGATTTCAGTGTAGCTGCAGCAGATTTTCCTCAACAGCTCCGAATTTCTCTTCTGGTGTCAAAATCCCCAGGTTTGTGCTGGTGCTTTCTGCTCCAGCTTGTGAACTGCTGGTGTTTCTCTGCAGGGAGAGCTGCTGCTAAAGCCCTGGCAGCCTCTGAGATGAAGGGAATTTCCTGCCTTGGGTGGGGCTTTGCAGAGCACCTGGAGCGTTTGTGCCAAATTTCTGCCTCTCCAGCAGCCAGAGGGTGCCTGGGAGGAGGCAGGAGCCTGAACAGGCTCCACATCAAATAAAGCAGTCCCACAGCTGCTTTCACTAACCCAGAGCATGCTCTCTTTGCTCCTCAGAGCTGTAAATCAAGGCTTTTATTGTTCAGGGGATGAGCTGAAGCTGGAGGAGTTTCTGTGGCCAGGGCTGGGCTGGAGGTCGCATTCCAGGATCCAGTTGTGCATCTGCCCAGTGGAGCTGCAAATCTCTGAGCACGAGATGTTTACAGAGAAAGGGAACAGCATCTCCCCAGGGGCAGCTCCTTCCCTGCAGGACAGGGCCCAGGGCAGGGCTGGGGCTGTGCCAGGGGAGGTTTGGGTTGGATTTTGGGAAAGGTTCCTCCCCCAGAGGTGCTGGCACTGCCCAGGCTCCCCAGGGAATGGGCACTGCCAGGGCTCCAGGAGAGCTGGGACATCTCCAGGGATGGATTTTGGGGCTGTGCAGGGCCAGGGATGGGCTGGATGATCCTGTGGGTCCCTCCCAGCTCAGGAGATTCCAGGATTCTGTGGAACAGCCTGAGTGGCTGTTGAGGGCTCTCCTCAGACTCCTCTGCAGGGATCAAACAGAAGGGACACCCTTGGACGCTGCTCCCAAACTCCTCCTGAGCTGACAGCAGCAGAGCCAACCTCTCCCAAGGGAATCTCCCTCCCATTTCAGAGGCACCAGAGCTGGGCTCTCATTTTCTCCATTTTTGCTTTAAATCAGAGCATAAGAACAGCATTTGCTGTTCACTGGAATTGCAACCAGCTCCAGCATTTCACCCTGAAGGGCAGGTCCTGTAGTACCCCATGAACTCCAACACCCACATTTATGGATCCTCCTGGGCCAGGAGCATCCCAGGGTGAGCTGGAGGTGCAACATTCCCTGTCCCAGGAATGGGGAGCTCCTCCCTGGAAGCTCTTGTGACCAAGCACTTGAGAAGGGAATGGGAAAAGTTGCCATAATGGAGTTTCCATGAATGGAATGTTCACCCCCCTGCTCAGCAGGAAGAATGTGGATCATGGCTGTAGAAATTCATGTCTAATTATAATCAGCATGTTTTAGAAGAAAGAACAACCATTCTGGCTGGAAATTGGCTGTAAATTTCCACATCAACCTGAAATCTATTTTAAGCAAAGTGCAGAATGTGACTCAACAAATGTTGAATCAATACTTGCATGCAAGAAATCAGATATAAATTTGGGTAATGCTTTCAAGTAGTCATTTACCAGCAATTAATAAAATAATAAAAAAACACTAGAGGAAGAAAAAAAAAAAGCTTTTCCTGGGACTGACCACAATTCCAGCTCATTAAATTCTGTTTTTTTTTCCCTGAATGCAATGTTTGTCCTCATTATTTATCTCCACTTCATAACAGAACACTTGTTCTCATGAAAACATAACCTTGTTCTCACACCCTTTCACTGCAGGTGCCAAAGGCAGTTTCAGATATATTTTGTTGGTGTTGCACTAAAACTTGGGAAAACTGGATTCTGACTGACGTGAGGGAGCCACAAACCCAAGCACAAGATGCCACCAAGTTCTCTGTGGGGTACAGAGTCAGCTGAGCTGCTGAGTGATTGAAAAACAACCATGGGGGAAAACTCTTCAGAGCCACACAGCGAATATTTTCTGTTGTTAGAAAGCCTGCACTGTTAACAAGGAATTAAATTCAGATCTATAAACATTTTCCTGTAGCACAGACCTTTCTTTTGTACCAAACCAGGTCTAACCTAGGCCAGGTCTATGTGCAGTCACAATGTGCATCAATCAGAGCAGCTCTTTGGTGATGGAGCCTCCATTAAAGTGCTGTGGGAGAGGGGGATCCAACCTCCCTCCTGATTTCCCAAAGAAAACTGCAGCTCTGCTTGCCCAGCCCTGCTTCTGGAGGTCAGGATGGGGAGCACCTTTTTCACCATTCCCAAATGAAACCTAAGCAGGAACCTCTGAGAACCTCATTTCTCACTGCCCTTCCCAGTGTCTTTCCTTCTTCCTTTTCACAGTTTGGCAAATTCAGCCTCTTTTTCCTCATTTCTCCTTTTAAGCAACCCAGGCTTCACCCACCACGGTGAAGGAGACAGGAGACAGAGCTGAGCCTGGGCACTGAGATAAGAAATCTGAGCAATGGATCATTCCATGAACCACAGCAAACAAAACCCACACACACCAAAACAAACCCCAGCCACTTCCACTGTGCCATTTCCGAGCTCCTTGTAAATCTATTTTTAGGTCCCTTCAAAGCAGCAAAAGGGACCTCAAGAATTATCCCAAGTGGCTTTATGTACCTGTAAGCACCAAAACCTTTGCTGTGCTGCCCTGATTTTACAGCAGAGATGCAGAGCAGTTGTGCAGCTGGAGAAACATCAATTTTCTATTCACAAATAAACATGGGGGGCATGAGCCAAGCTCCTCCTGTCCTGTGCTGCTCCTCAAACTCCAGCTCCTCCCTGCCCTGTTCCCTCCCCCTTTATCTGAACCCAGGAGATGAATAGGAACTACTTGAACTACTCGTTCCCTCCAATTTAATATGTTTAAAATTCAAGGCTCATTCTTGTGTCTCGGCCCATTTCTAATTAATTTCTGGGTTACTGTTTTCATGTTTTCCATTTCACTGAGCAAAACAGATTCCTGAGCTGTCCATCTCCTGCTGCAACAGAGATGGAGCTGGAAAACAACACAAACTTTTCATTTCTTCAATCTCCTGGAAAATGATGGCTCTGCAGCCCAGCTCTAAGCTATCGCTGAATTTGACTGTGGAACATTTTAATAACCAGAGATATTGAGATTCTTATAACCAGTGAATATTTGTTAATGCAAAATCACACAGCAATCCCTTATAATTATATGAAGTGTCCAAAGCATTGACCATTGCAGAAAATTATAATTAAAACTATTGAAATTAATTACAAAAGGAGATAGTAATTAAATTCCTGTTGCTGGGATGTAAAACTGCTCTGAAATTAAAAACAATGGATGGCTCCTCCAGAAAGGGGGATGTTGGTGGCATTTCCTTCCTTATACTAGACAAAATTAAAGGTAGCTCCTATGGTAAGATTTTTTTTTAATAAAAATACTCCAATAAAACTCTTTACACAGTGAAGTTCTGCTCAGATGATTTTCCTGCTCAAATCAAAAGGAATCAGGACTTGCCCTGCCCCAAATCCAGCCTGACCACAACCTCGGGTGCCAGACTCTCAGGTGGCTCCTCAGGAGGGGAGAATTTGAGGCAAAACTTCCCTAATGCCCGCTGCAGCTTTCCAAAGCTCTGCTTTTCCCTTCCAGGGATTGCCACCACTTCCTCATTTCCCCTTTTCCTTGTGCTCCATGTGCAAACTTTGCCTGGAATCCCCTCCACGCTGCTCTGCCGTGTTTGGAGGAGGTGCAGCTGCATGTGGGAATGACTCTCCTGGGGCTCTTGCTCCCTGGAGAGGAGAATCCCATTCCTTGCTGTTCCTCCTGACCCTTTCTGTGTGCCTGGAGTGAGCACAGAGCCCCAGGAGGCTCTCACAGCCCAGAGTTTCACTCCACACCCTTTGACAGGGATGCTGTGACTGTGAAAATCCTAACATCCACTAAACTGGAGTAGAGAGAAACGTGGGGATTTGCATCACAGCTGCAAACAACTTCACTGGGCTACAGATTTGTTCCCTGGGCTGACTCCAAGCCTTAATTAGTAACCTGGTTTTCCTCAGTTTCACATAGAATTCATGAAAATTGAAGGAGTTGAAGGTTTATGCTACAAGAAAATGTGATTGCTGCCACATAATTATGAGTGAAAAGTCCCACTGAGACTGCTGGAACTGCAGATGAGACACAGATCCATCAAAGGGAAAACTCATCCCACCTCACCCTCCTTAATCCCTTCTTCCTTGGAACCCCTGCTTTTGTCTGTGTTTATCAGCCTGCCAATATTCTCCTGTTAATTTTTAGTGTCACTTGGAGAGAATTTGTGGGGGTTTTACTGATGGTAACACAGACAGACCTGAACTGCCTGGGAGGTGGAAAGATGCAAGGGCTTTTCATCCTGGTAATGTCAAACTTTGTGTGCAAACCAGGCAGAAAATCTTTTTTCTATCTGTTATAGAAAGAGTTATTTCTATCAAATCTATCAGTTTGCAAGAAAGCTTCTCTAATCCAGGCTGGAGACCCTTGGATGCCAAGCCCATGCCCAGGAAGACAAATACCCTCTCTCCTCAAACTGCAGTTCTGCATCCCCAATAAACTGGAACGTGGGGTTTTATTTCTGGAATTTTCTGACACTCTCAAAGCTTGGGAACTTCTCCACTTGTCTCCGACACTGTCTTGGCCCCAGCACAGGATTTCATCATGCTGAAATTTCACTGATCAACAGTAGAAACCAAATGTTTTTCCCCGCAATTGTGCACTCATTCTCACTTGTAGGACAAGCATTTAGCAGCATATGTGCCCCATATGTGTCCCCTGATGGTGCTGAGGAAAAAGATCCCACTCCAGGAACAGGAAATTTGCCATGAACTTGAAGCTTTCCTGACCACAGATTTGTAGGCAGTTACTGCTCCACGCAGCCACAAAACATTAACTAAGTTTATTTTAATAAAATATTCATTAAACTGCTATTAGGTATAACCCAGAACATCCATCCCCCTGTCAAAATATGTGCTGTAATTCTGCTGAGAGCTCCTCTCAGTAAAAACCCTTCGTGCCCATCACTCAATCCATAAATGTCGGAGTAACAAGCGAGGAGAGCGATGAATCAGAAGCAGAAATCTGCAGGAATAGCAGTGCTCAAGCTGAGAGCTGCAGCCTCAGTCACCTCAAAAACATAAATCACAGCTGGGTTAGAGCAGCCAGTACTGGGCTGAAGTCATAGGAAGCCACCAGGAGTCAGGGTGGGTGAAACACCCAATGAAACAATGTCTGGAGAGCTCCAGCCTCAGGGGCTCATAAACCTGGGCTCATTTCTTTAGGCTGGGTTGGAAGCTTTAGGAGAGCAGGCAAGAGCCAGCTGATCAGTGCCAAGGACAGAGGGAGGAATGGCACTGCCAGGGGGGTCTGGCACCAGCCCGTGAACAACCTCAGCTTGTGCTGACTTTCCCTGGCCCCTCAGCTCCTGCTCCAGGATGTGGTGAGTCCCTGATGACTTCAGCCCAAGTGCATCTGATTTTTGTTGGCTGCCACAGCACAGTGAGCCCCAGCCTCGCAGAGGGGCCCAGGGCTGGGGGTTCTCCCTCAGGAGCCCTGGAGCTCACCCCAGGCTCTGGCCTGGCCCTGCCGAAGCCGGGCGTGGGAATGGGCACAGCCCAGAGGTGACACTTCCAGAGGATCCCTGCTGATGCCAAAGTCTTCCCCATCCCAGATTTCTGTGTGAGAGCATCTCCTTCTCACAGCCCTGTGAACCAGAAATCCAAAAGCTTTTATTTTGCAGGGACCTCTCCCAGCAGCACTGGCCAAGCTTGTGAAAATTCTCATTTCTGGCTGCCCTTTCCCTGCAGCTCGAGGGGTCAATCACTGCAGTCCCAGCCTAGCAAAACCCCTGGCATGAGGGATGGCTCAGGCACCAAAGCAGCCCAGAGCAGCCTGTGTTGTATCCTCTGGCTGGACACAAAGGAAAAGGACCAGTTTGGAGATGTCCAGTTCATAATTTCTGTTTCTATCAAGCCAAGTGAGGTCAATGCCATGGTCACAATATTGTTTAAACTCCAGAAAACATTTTCTACAATTTATTCAGTCTAAAGGGACAAAAGAAAAAAACAAACCCTAATTTTCATCCCTAAATGTTGAACGATTCCATATCAACTCGTGATTCCAGCATTTATCTGATCCTCCTGCTGGAGGGTGCATCTACAGCAGGGAACCTGCCTGAAAGCATTCACAGAAGAGCCAGGGACAGGCAGGGAAAGGAGAAAACAGATGGATGAGTCCCTTCAAAACCATGGAAAGCAGTGAAATGTGAGGGCCATTGGGTTGAGGCAGGGGGAGGAGGAATCCGAGTGCTGACCCAGAATTCCAGGGAATGGTTTTGTCACCCTTACCTCCCTGACTCTAATCACAGCTGCTTCCTTCCTGCCATGGAAGAGCAAGAGAAAGTTTGGCAAATTCTCCAGGTTGCAGTGGAAAGCGTGGATTACAGAAAAATTTAAAAAATTTTGAAATGCTTCAAAGAAATTAATACAAATCTGTTCTGTGGAAAAATTCTGATCATCACCACTAAATTATTTGCTTGGCAAGGGAACCATTCGCACTTCAGGCATTTAGAGATGTCTCGTGGTACAATCCAGCAAGAAACAGTGAAAACAATTCTCACTTAGAGCCTCTTTAGGAGCTCCCTTCATTCCTGGAAGGAGAAATTTGCATTCCTCACACAAACCAGCCCTGCAGCTGCAGCTGCATCCCCTCCTCGGCAGCACTGAGCTCACAGTGACGTGCAGAGCATGGCAGGAGAGTCACCCATCCATCATCCATCATCCATCGTCCATCCATCCATCCATCATCCATCCATCCATCCATCATCCATCCATCCATCCATC
>VWYI01037247.1:218527-234598 GCA_013399455.1 Anthoscopus minutus | reverse complement strand
AGGATCCCTTCCCTTCCCTTCCCTTCCCTTCCCTTCCCTTCCCTTCCCTGTGCCCTTTCCTCGGCTGTGGGCACCGTATCCTGGAAGCAGCTGACTCCTGGAAGTGGCTGCTGGAAGGATGTTGCAAGATGTGGTTCGTGGGACTGCAGAGGCTGCTTGGAGTGTGCCCAGAGCCAGGAGCAGCTTTGGGGCTGCTCTGGCACCCAGGCTGGGCACAGCCCCCAGAGAAAACTGCAGCAGAGCAGGTCACACCCTCACAGAGCTTTTCTCATCCAACCCTACAACATTCTGCAGTGATCAAATTTTCTTAGGTGCCAAAGGCTGTATCAGGGTCATGTCAGGACCTCATGATCTAATCAAACTATTTTTAATCAGTGTGGCTCAGCCCCAGGAGATGCAGGGACTCTGTGCCCTCTGTGCTGCCAGGTCAGAGCTGCAGCCCCAGGACAGAGCCCCAGCCTGAGGAGCTCCCAGACAAGGCAGAGAGACTCGGTCAGGAATCACAAAGAGAACCCGGAGAGGAGCCCAGCAGGAGCTGTAAGTGTGAAGGATGAACGGCCCAAGTCCCAGCTGCTGCCTGCCTTCAGCAGCACTGAAAACTCTGTTGTGCATGGGGCAGAAAACTGAGGTGAAGCTCATTAATCCAGGGCTTCCTCTCTTCCTTCAGCGACTCCCTGGCATTATCCTGTCATTCTTGTGAACCTTTCAAAGGGAAGTTTCTGAACAGCACAGCTTTGCCACAGCCCTGCTGCCGGGAAGGGCCACACCAACATCTGCCATGCACTCCCTGACTAAAATTCAGCTTTCATTTACACAGTTTGTCCTCACAGCCAGCAGTCAGCTGCAGCTCTCAGCCATAGCTGCCTTATTAAATATGAAGTTTTTATTTTAAACACAGTACATTTTGTAACAGGAAAATCAATATAGAGTAACCCAGAGTACAACAGACAACAGCTGGGGAATGTAATCTGCCGACAGAAAGTTGAGAACAGGAGTTTGGCAGCTTTACATTCAGCAAATCTCTCACTTGTTGTTTTTAATGGCACTGAGCTCTAAAGATCTGAGATTTCTCCCCACAGCTTCACAAGATGAAGGAACCAAGAAACCACTGCTTTCAACATTAAAGGCTATTATCTACAAAATAAATCAGTTGTTCCTTATACTTTGCTTTATAGGCTACTGTAAGGGGATGACTCCTCCCAGAGCTGCAATGAGTTATCAACATCAGTGACCTCAGAGCCCTGAGCAAAGACTCAGGGAGACACTTCAGCATCAGGAGTTGTGAAGGCAAAGTATTTCCTACAGTAAATCCTTGTCTCTGCCTTCCCCTGGGCTGTCGTGGGGGTGCTCAGCTCTGCTCAGGGCTGGGGCTCACAATAAACTCTGCTTGGGAGAGTTACAGAGGTGGAAAAGAGGAGATGAAGCCACAGATGTGCCTGCTACAGGAGTACAGAACAGCATCAAGATTTTGCTGATCTGTTACAATTTTATTTTATTATCAGATTCTTAATTAGAAACAAAGGTTATGCCATCATTGAATATTAAATAGTGATACTGAATAATGAATATTTTCATTATTCATACTCAGGGAATTTTGGAACCAAGCTACTTGTTCTCAGGAGATGATTAGCTCTCTAAAATGAAATGTGACTCACAAAATCAACTCCAATATATTTCCTTAACGGGCAAAAAGGTAACAGATCATTTTGTCCCCAAACTGCTTTTATCACCCCATCCCACCAAGATGGGATTTTTTTCTCAGATAATGCAGCTGCTTTTCACAGGTTTGCACTGCGGGTCCCTGTGGCAAGCGCTGAGTTGAGATCGCGGTGTTCCCCCGGTGCCGCCCGGCCGGCATTGCCCTCTAGCGCTGTCCCCTCTGCTGTCCCCTCTGCTGTCCCCTCACTGCTGTCCCCTCTGCTGTCCCCTCTGCTGTCCCCTCTGCTGTCCCCTCACTGCTGTCCCCGCACCGCCGCCTCCTCTGCACTGTCCCATCACTGTCACCAACAGCCAGTGACAGCCACCGCAGGGTCCCGCGCTGTCGCTGTCACTGTCCCCGCACGGCGGAGCCGCCACCGCCCCCGGCCGCGCAGGGACCTGAGACCTTTCCTCTGTCGCTCTGTCTGTCACTCTCTCTGTCGCTCTGTCCCTCTGTCCCTCTCTCTGTCCCTCTGTCCGTCTCTCTGTCTCTCTGTCCCTCTGTCTGTCGCTCTCTGTCGCTCTGTCCCTCTCCCTCTCCCTGTCCCTCTGTCCGTCTCTCTGTCTCNTCGCTCTGTCCCTCTGTCCCTCTCTCTGTCCCTCTGTCCGTCTCTCTGTCTCTCTGGCCCTCGGTCTGTCGCTCTCTGTCGCTCTGTCCCTCTCCCTCTCCCTGTCCCTCTGTCCGTCTCTCTGTCTCTCTGTCGCTCTGTCCCTCTGTCCCTCTCCCCGTCCCTCTGTCCGTCCCTCTGTCGCTCAGTCCCTCTCCCTCTCCCCGTCCCTCTGTCCGTCTCTCTGTCTCTCTGTCGCTCTGTCCCTCTGTCCCTCCGCCTCCGTGGCGGCCCCGGGGCCGGCGCAGAGCCCGCCCCGCTGTCGGGCGCGGCAGCAGCGCGGTTCCGGCTCGGGCCGGGTCTCTCCGCGGCTCCCGGGGGATGCCGGAGCGCGGAGCGGCGCGGGGCCGGTTCGGGCTGCCCGGGCCGCGCTCCCCGAGCCGGGGCTGCGCCTCCCCGGGGCCGTGAATTTGGCGCTGCCGCTGCCCGCGGCTCCGCAGCCGCCTGGCGCGTCCAGGGATGACTTTGAGCTGACTCGCCGAGGGACACGACCCCAGCTTGCTATGGAGGATGATTTTTAAGATGAATACCTACCTTGGTGATAAATCCAATACATCGATAGCGGGATATTTCAAAGGCTCTGCACTAAATCATAGCAATTTTTCTGCAAACAACTCCAACGAGACGGGAAGCAACCTGGATTCACCTGCCTTGGCCACCAGCAGGGCGATCGTTGTGGGGCTGATCCTCGGTGCCTTTATTCTCTTTGCTATCATAGGCAACATCCTGGTGATTCTCTCAGTGGCTTGCAACAGACATTTAAGAATCCCCACGAACTATTTCATCGTTAACCTGGCCATAGCAGACCTGCTGCTGAGCTTCACGGTCCTGCCGTTCTCTGCCACGCTGGAAGTGCTCGGCTACTGGGTTTTGGGGAGGATATTCTGTGACATCTGGGCAGCAGTGGATGTGCTGTGCTGCACAGCCTCGATTTTGAGCCTGTGCGCGATTTCCATCGACAGATACATCGGGGTCCGGTACTCCCTGCAGTACCCCGCGCTGGTCACCAGGAGAAGGGCGATTTTAGCTCTCCTGGCTGTCTGGGTCCTGTCCATGGTGATTTCCATCGGGCCTCTGCTGGGCTGGAAGGAGCCGGCCCCGCAGGACGACAGGGAGTGCCGGATCACCGAGGAGCCCTTCTACGCTCTCTTCTCCTCGCTGGGCTCCTTTTACATCCCTTTGATCGTCATCCTCGTCATGTACTGCCGGGTCTACATCGTGGCCAAAAGGACTACCAGGAACCTGGAAGCTGGGGTGATGAAGGAAATGTCCAACTCCAAGGAGCTGACCTTACGGATTCACTGCAAGCACGAGGACTCCTTAAACAACACCAAATCCAAGGGTCACAATCCCAGGAACTCCTTAGCTTTCAAACTTTTAAAATTCTCCAGGGAAAAGAAGGCGGCCAAGACGTTGGGAATTGTGGTTGGGATGTTTATCCTGTGCTGGCTCCCCTTCTTCATCGTCCTGCCGCTGGGTGAGTTGGGAACCAGGGGCTCAGGGGTCGGGATGGGTTTTGGGATCCCACAGAAATTCCATGGAAAGGAATCAGAAGCAGATACTGTTGGGAGAGCTGCAGTGAGCAGCTGAAAGGAAGGGAATGAAAGGAAGGGAACTCCTGGTGTGGAAAGAGTCACACTGGAACTTTGGGAAGGGTGCAGGAGTCCTCAGGGCCGTGTCACCCCAGGGGACAATTTCTCCAGGGCTCATGTCTTGAACCCCCTTTGTGCTGTTCATTTGAATTGCATTAGGTGTCAGAAACATTACCAAAACGCTTTACCCCAAATCCTGCACGAGCCCAGAGGGCAGCAGCACTGCAGTGTTGGGGGCTCAGGCCCCTGCCCCAGGTCTGGGATGAAGCACTGTGGGATTTGGGCATTTTAAAGTGCCCAAACTGGAAAACTTACTTAATTGTGAGGGGAAAATCTCCCCTGAGCTTCGGGAAGCCAAGAAGTTCTGGTTCTGAGTTCAAACATTGCTGATCAAACCCCAGAGCCAAAGGACATCCCAAAGAAGGCGCTCGCTGGTGTCAGAGTTCTCAGTTCCGGCATTTTGGACACGGCCATGGGAGCTTTTGGCAGCCACTTTGTTCTCTTTCAACTTTCAAATATTGTTCAAGCATTGACATAGCCTTAGCACATTGCTCAGCATCCCCAAAGCTGTGTGAAATGTGCTTGGATTGTTTTTAATATTAGCACTACCTCTGAAGGGGAGCATCTCAAGATATTCAATTACGGAGCTCTCAGAAATATCTGTTTAGAATTCATTTCTCTGAGACAATCTGGCAGCCTAATTATGGAGAGAGGTGGAAAAAGAAAAGGGAGAAAAAGCCTTTATTAATGTTCTGTATTTGTATTTACTTAGTTACCCAACCAAAACATTTCTGATTGAGTGGTAAGTGAATATTTTTGGAGGTTGTTGTAGAAAAGGAAACTGAGTTCAGCAGCCTGGTCCTGGTGAAGTATTATAAAACCATAATTTCTGTGTAATATCATTCAGAATCTGTACTGCTTCAGCTACTGCAGGGCAACTTTGTCATCTCTAGTTTATTATACAGAATTTTAAAATCTTTATGACTCAAGACTTGCATAAAGGTCATGTTAAGGATGTAAAAAAATTCCAAACAGAAGGAAAATGGTGAGTAAAGTTCTCTTTGGCTACTGAAGTTTAAGCCCTTGTGCTGGCTCTTACAGGAAGTTTGTGATGTAAAACAAACAAAAATGCCCAGCTGTGGATAGAAATGTTACCTCCACCACAGGTAGCAGTACTGGATTTGTAGCCACTTGCTCATGATCCCCGATAAAGCAGATTCCCTCCTTGATTTTGAATTATTGAAGGAAAACAAGCAGCTGTGAGCACAGCTCAGGTGTGGAGCAGCCCAGCAAAAACACGAGCACAGGGCAGGGGCAAAGGGAGGCACCAACCAGCTTCCACCAAAGTGCCAGCTTTCCCTTTGAGAAGTTATTTCAAACCTCCTGGGCTCTCTGGGAGGTTTAGTGAGTGCCTGTTAAACCTCCTGAGGGAGAATTTCTTGCTTGCCAGGATGGGATTTTATCTCCTGTATAGATTGTGCCAAGGCAGCAGTGGGTGACAGGCTGGAGCCTTCAGCACAGGGCTGGCACAGGGGCTGGGCACAAACCCGGGGCTGGGGACAAATCCAGAGCTGGGGACAAACCCAGAGCTGGGGACAAACCCAATACTGGGGACAAATCCATGGCTGGGGATAAAATTCTGGAGGACCAAACCCGATTCTGGAGGACCAAACCCAGTGCTGGGGGACAAAGCCAGTGCTGGGGGACAAAGCCAGCCCAGAGCTGTGACCCCAACACCCCCAGGGTGGGGGCACTTGGCAGCCAGGGCCGAGGGCAGGAGGAGCTGCAGGGTGAGCTCTTGGCAGTGCCATCAATTCTGCTGGAATCCTGTTCCTGTCAGAAACCCTGGCTAAAAAAGGGGGCACAGAGGGAGGGAATGCACAGCATCCCATCCAGGAGCCAAGTGCATTTCCACAGTGGGTACTTTCCCTTTGTTTTGCTGACTAGGAATAGGCTGGGTTTATTCCTTCTCCCTGATTTTTCTTTTTAAAGTTATGATCCAGCGCTGCCCAACCCCCTGTGTTTTTATCTCTCTGTATCAGTGCAGAGTCAATAAGGATGTCAGGCATGACTCAAGCACTGCTCACTAGGACAGGTGGGAAAAGTCCTTTTCCTGACAATGCAGCTGCTCCCAACTGCAGCAGAGCAGGAAGAATTCCTAGGGAGCTGTGAGCTGCTCTTTTCATAGTAGGAATATTTTGCTTTGTGTCTTGAAGGCACAAAACTCAGTGAAATGCTGTTAAAAACCCTTTCAAGAGCACCCAGTGGTATGAAATCAGCTCCTGGGATAGGCAAACTGTGGGATCCAAAAGGTGCTGATGTTTTCCAAGCTCTCCCCTGGCTCCTGGGCTGTCCAGCTGAGCCCTCTCCCTGCAAGGACAGGCTTCCTCCTCAGCTTCTGCTGCTCTCACCCTGTCTGCCCCAGGAAGCCAAAGCACACCCTCACATCTGCACCCTTGCTACCCGTGTCTCTGTTTCCCTGCTCCCCGTGTCCCTCAGCAGCTCTGTGGCTCTGCAGGAGGGTGTTGGCAAAGCAGCTCTGGATTGCTGTGGATCCAAGCACAAAACATTTGCCAAGCTGGTGAATGTCATTTCTGCAGCACTGCAGCCCCAGCTCTGCACAGATCTACTTGGATGCAGCAGAGTTTGGTATTCTCAGCAGTTCCATGAGTTTCCCAGGCAAAATTATTATTCTTCTTCCAGTCTGGCATTTCAATTTATTCCACAGCTCCCCGCTTGATATTCCAGCCCAGAGTTATTCCATCAGGTGGCAGCTATGCCCTGGGAGCAGCTGTGCTGCTGAAAGCAGGCAGATTGCTTGGGAAAATGGAAAGAAATTATATCAACACTTCCAGAGTGTTTTTCAAGCAAAAATCCCAAGCAAAGTTCAGTATCCAGTGCAGCTTGGAATTTCAGCCTTGACACCCCAGGCACTGAGCAGCATTAAATTCTCAGCACTGAGTTACCCCCAGCCAGATCTGGAGCTCTGAGCTGAGCTGTCTTCAGCACCTGGGGGTGCAGAACTGGGACCAGAGAGAATCATGTGACAAATTTGGGTTATTCCTGTATTGGACATTCTTTCCAGACAGCAGTGGAGCTACAGAACATCCTGGCTGCACATTTATAAAAGCTCCCTGCCTGTGCAAACAGTCGCCCTGCCACTCAAAATTATTTGTGATTCAACATTTAAAAAATACTAAAGACATTTGTGTCTTTGAGACAACTTCTTGGGCCATAAATTCAGTGACTCAGCTTTGAGAAGTAAATATCTTGGTTTTTTAAAAGAAATGTTTCTTTTCATCCCTTTCACACAAATTCTTCCTTAGGCAGCAGGACTACATTAAATATTCATTGCTGATAAATGATGAGTAAAAGAGATTCTTTTTATTTAAAGGCTCGAGCCCTGCAGAACTAAAGTAACACTCATTAAAACTCCCTCCTTTCAACAATGGAGTGTCCAATTTCATGACAATACCTTTGTTTAAAAAGTGAATACAAAATGAAGGATTGTGTATTATTTACTCCTGTAAATGGATATATCAGAGCAGACTTCCCAGTCTTCTCCCAGACATTCCCAGAGGGAAATCTCACCAGGCACTTCCCCAGGGCACTTCCCCAGCCTGCTGCATAATTCCAGTGGAGATCAGAGCAGGATCCACTGCTCAGTTCAGAGCCTAAACCCCCCTGCTCCCACAAATCCTGGGGCCCATCCACTGCAGAAAAATAAAACCCTTGGAACTTAACCAGCAGTGGGAGAAGGTGCCAAGAGCCCCAGGATGAAGATGCCCCTGGTTGGATTGTCACTATGGATTAAGCTTTTGTGATCTCTCTATAAGTAATAAAAAATACCATAAAATACTCTGCACCCTGTAGGTCAGCCAACACATAATTATCCTTAAAACAAAATGTTATTTAAGTACAGAATGTAGATTTATGTTACATCAGGCCAGCCTCTGAGGATACCAAATGAATCCCCTCGGTTTCCATGGGAAACCCTTCCAGGCTTTAGGTCTGGTGCTGTCAGTGCCTCTGGGCTCTGCTCTCTGCAGGGCTTTAGGCCTGGCTTATCTTCACCTCATTTGCCTCCTCTCCCCCTCCCCGACCAGTCCAGCTCTCTGGAATTGATGACCTCGAGTTAATGGTAACAGAATTCAGATAAATCACTGAGATGTGGCAATCTGGCAGCTCCATCCCTGTGCAAAGTTCAGTTGACAGGAGACAGCAGGAACTGGGCAATTGAACATCCTGAGGGCATTCAGTGACCAGCACAGAGGCTTTGGGCACGTGGGGAGCCCCAGACTATTTTGGGATTATTCATTTTCCTACTGAAATCGCCTCCCTTAAGCCCTGGGTAAACTTTTGCTTTGCAAAGGGTATCTGTTCCCAGTCACTTACAGGTGTCTGGGGTTTAGGACAAAGTTGTTATCAAAGTAGGGGAAACTGCACAAATTCCTGGGTAATTCCTCTGCAGGCTCTGGATTTGTTTGTCAGAGGAACAAAGGGAAATCCTACAGCAGTCAGGGTCACAGAAACAAATACACAGAGCAAGGCAGAAAAAAAAAACAAATCCAGAGAAATCAACCAGTGCTGACTCTTCAGCCCCAGGCGTGGCAGCAGCTCCTGTGTCAGGTGGTCAGAGGATCACAAGGATCAGAGAGATCCAAGGGGGAACAATTCAGGACTGAGCCACTGGGCAGTGAGAGGAAATCTCACAACTCTTGAAATCAAAGGCAGGAGGAGACGGAGAATTTCAGAGGAAATGTTGCTTTTAGCAACGTGAGCTCCTTGCACAGAGGGGTTTGCAAACAGCTGAGAAGGGGCTGAGGCTGCACAGGAACAGCACCCAGCACAGTGACACAATTCCAGGTGGTCATAAAGCACCTGGGGCCACAGCTCAGGGTCTTGGGGTGAAACACGGCCCGGACCAAAGGGCCAGGAGGTTTCTCACATCTTCACTGAAGCAATCCTGCATGACCCCCTGCCAGATCTGGAGCTGTTTTGATGGACTTCCAGGTGAGCCCTAGGACCTGGAGAGCAATAACCATCCATCTCTGCGGGACAGGAGAGAAAACCTGCGCTGGAAATTCATCCTGCACCTCTGGCAGTGTTCAGTTCCATGCTGGAGCTATTTCCTGTGGCCAAGGCAGATTGGCTCAGCTGCCAGGCAGCAGCAAGGAGAAGAGAAAACACCAGAGCATGTCCAGTAATTGCAGATTTTTAAGCACAAAAGATGAAATGTCAGCAGGCTCAGAGTAGCTTTTCTAGACTCCCTTAATCAGCTAATCCTTTGCAAAACAAGGATAATCTTGGCTCGTGAGCTGTCTAGTCAGGAGCTGCTGGAGTCTGTAACTCTTGACTAAATAATAACAATAATGCCGTGTTTGTGTCCCTGTGCACTGTCAGCTTTAGAGGCTGAACAAGATCCTGAACAAAACTGATCTTGGTTTATCATCTTTGTCTTGAGGGCAGCACAGTTTAAACACAGGTGAGTTCTCTCAGGGCTGGAAGCCACAGAGCTGGGCTGGGCTGAGAGGTGGTGCCCAGGGCAGTAATTCTGGCTTTGAACACAAGGCGCTGTGAGAAATCAAATGCAGCTGCTGTGCCTTGCAACTGCTTGTAAATGCAAGGAGGGGAAGCAGCTCTGGGATTTGGGAAAAGATGCCATGCTTATCTGTGCTCCTTCAAGTCCTGGTTTTGTTTTGGCCACTCCAGATAAGTTTCTATTTTTGGAGCATTTCAAAAGCTCTCAAACTTGAGTCACTGTGAATGAAGCTCATGCCATCCTCATTGCAGTGATTTGTTCATCTGCAATATGAGGCATCTGCTACAGGTTGTCAGTCCTGGGACACAAATTCCTCACAACCAGGACACTTTGGAGCTCTGAGCAACCTGGGATGGTGGAAGGTGTCCCTGCCCGTGGCAGGGGGTGGGACTGGGTGAGCTTTAAGGTCCCTTTAAACCAAAACATTCCAGGATTCCAGGATATTGATGATGTACCTACCCCTACCCTGGAGAACAACAGCTGCCAGACTTGGAGCCCCGTCAGATTTGTATGCTGCCCATTGTTACTTCTCATTTCTCCAGTTTTCCTTTCATTTTCCTTACTGAATTTGGTTCTGCTTATTTTGGATGCTCTCCCTGTTCCTGAAGATCATTTTTCACTGTTTTCCAGCTGTTCTCCCTGTTATCCTAATCCTCTTCCCCAGCAGCCTGCAGTGCCTCCCAGCTTGACCAACCCTTAGTTTTATAACCATCCTCTCCACTTCATCATCTACTGTTTGTAAACATCGACTGTTTGGGGGTTTTTTCCTATATTAAATAAGTCCAGGGGAATGTAAACAAACACTGGATGCTGGAAGGGAAGAAATCAGGAGCTGTAGAAATCCAATTAGCTCTAAAACCTTGGCACGCTGGCTTGGCTGAGCCCGTGGTGCGAAGGGCTGCGGAAAGCTGAAACAAAAGGCAACCACGTCCTTTCAGCACGTTCTAAACTCCCAGCAGCTCTGCTCAGGGGCAGATTATTGCTCCTGCAGGGAGGATTTTACTGGCTGTGCACACAGGGGCTGTAACTCAGCCATCAGCAGCTTCCAGGGGTTGTGGCTCCTGCAGGAATCCCAGCGGGAACACGGAGGCTCCCAGCCTGGAAAGTCTCATGTGCCAGCACAGATCTGATCCCTCACTTTTCCCAGGGAAAAGCTCCATCATAAAGCACATTCCTTGCTCACCTGTGCACTTGTGACTCCTGGGGGGCAGATGGAGATGGGGGTTGATGTTGGTGAAGTTTCCTGTTTTCCCTGCCTCAGAACTCAGCTGTTGGCATTCGGTGTTTTGCAACAATTTCCCTCACCAGAGCCATTTTTAAAACATTGGAATTTTCTCTTGAAAAGCTCAGATTTACCTGCAGTAAGAATGGCTCAAATCAGCACCAAAATGGAATCTCTGAAATAAGACTGGCCCTTGGATTGCCTTCCAAGGGTACCTTTACCTGACTCTAAACTTCCAGTCACTGATTACCAATTAATTCTCTGTTTTATGGTGGGCAAACAGGAAGGGTTTGAAACACTTCATTTTCAACCTGTTATCAGCAGAGAGAAGGAGTTTCATGCTTTGTGGCTCTTTAATCCTCAAACAATGCCAAAGGCTTGCAGTGGATCTCATTTCCTAGCTGGAATATCCAGGAGCACACAGCAAAGCCCTTGCCTGACTCTGTTGTAGCATTGTTGTATTGCAATAAATCCAGATGTTGTATTTGTTCCAGGAAACTGGAAAGGAACTCAACACAGTCCCCCCTAGGTGTGTGTTCATCTAAGCAAAACTGCATTGAGAAGATTTTGAAATGAAATTTCTTTGTAAGGCACAGAAAACAGCACCTGACAGCCCCAAATTCATCCCTAGGGACTTGTCCTTAAATCCAGGGAATTCACAGTACTCCTCAATTCTCATCCAATCAAGGTGTCAAACTCTGAGCAGAACTGATCACTCTATGAATAATTGATTAAACTTAATCAATATCAAACCCACAATGCATTAAAAATGAATGTTTAATTAAAACCTCCTTCAGTGAAGAGTTTTCTTCAATTAAGAGTACAACAATTAACATTCCAGATTTTCCTGCTGCCCCCCCTGATATTTAAAGGACTCTTCCCACATCCATTGAAGTCCTTATGAGCCTTTTCAAAGGGTTTCAAGCACTTCCCTGACTCCAGTGGACTCTGAATTTTCATGTCTCAGTGATGCTCTGCCTCCATATTCTGCAGAATATGTGAGGAGAATTAATATGGCAAATTGTTTCCCACAGTTCCCTAATTTCATTGAGGAGGCTTGACTGACTTTCCCTGTAATAAAGCATTCATTATAAAGAACCAGTCAGAGCCTAAATGAAATTAATTCTTCCTAAATAAAAATAGTTCTTCATTCCTTTTTGTGATACTTGCTCTTGCTCAGTGTATCTCCAAACTCAACAGCTCCATCAAGCCTGGGCACTGTGGGCAAAAAACTGATCCCTGCAAACTGATCCAGCTGATTTTCTGAGATATTTCCTGTTCTCCACTTGTGCCTGGCAAAAACCACTTTGGTGCCAGATTGTGGTGCTGTGATTAATAAATCACAGGGTTAGTGCCAAGAAATAGAAGTGAGCAGAAAATACACATCCCTTGGAGCGAGGCTGTTAACCATGGAACACCAGGAGAGCAATCACTTGGAGCAGGGAAATCCCTGTGGCCACCCCAGCATGAATAAATCACTGAGGAGAGAACCACATGCAAATTTTCCAGGCATTTTAAAGAGCAATTTAAATAAGCACAGGGCAATATTTAATCTCTTTATCAGTGGGGAAGTGATTGGAGACTAGAGGAGGAAATATCAATCTGGTGTTTGAGTGTGTCCAGCAGGCTTTGCTTTAGCATTTCAGCAAGGTATCAAAACAGCCCACTTGTTTGCTTCTGACAGGTTAATACAGCTAAATAAAAGGTATTTTAGTTAATTTTAAAAAAAAATCAAAATCAGTATTTAGTTACAATAATAGAAAGGTTTTGAAATGGAGAAATTCAGGAGGAAGTTCTGGTGTGATTAGATTAAAGAAGCACAACTTGTTTATCTGCATTGGTTCCCAGTTTTCTTCTCTAGACTTTTACTCATTTTATCTGGCCTGTAAAATTCCTTGGTTATTTATTTAATTTATTTATAGCATTTTCTCTGTCCACATTTAACCTGCCTAAAAATATTTCAGTTTGGTAGAGGAATGTCCTATAGATTTTCAGCTGTTACAGCATCAGAGGAAGGCCAACCTTTCAATCCACTACTGTGGATTCAAATTGACACCCGAGAAAAAATAGAGGCTCTTGAGCCACTTCATGAGGTTTGCTGGATTTTAAGAGCTAAAAATCATTTCTATTTTAAAGGAATTCCAGAAAACAATTTAAGAAATTTATCAGTATGAGCTCCAAAAAGTTCCTAGTGCATTATGGTGTTTTGTAGTTGCTTTGTAAAGCCACAGAGCTTCTCTTTTCCCTAAACTGAAGGGAGATATTAGCAATTATCACTTACAAAATAAACCCTGCAAAGGTTTTGCAGCTGAGCATGAGGAAGATTTGGTAGCATCCTCCTCGTCTTGGCAGCAATTATAAACTTGGGTCAGCTTTCCCTGAAGCTTTATGGGAATGTGGAGGCTCACTCCATGGAATCACAGGGATTCTCACTGAATCTTTCACCCGACACGTTCAGGGACAGGGTTTGGGGAGCTGCATGGATTTGCTGCATTCTGGAAATCTTCCAAATGCACTTCATGGTTTCTCTGATGTTTCACACGTTGTGCTCTGTAATTCCTGCAGCATCCATCAGGACAGAGGCAGGATCTGCAGGAGCGGCACAGAAAAGGCTCTGGCCAAACCCTACAGATCACAGCCAGCAGCACAGCCCTGAGGGACAGGGCCTCACCTTACAGGAGTCCTGAAAGTCCCTGGAGTGCAGGAGTCGTGAGGAAATCCCTTTAAACTCTCCATTTAACCCTGATTTCCTCAGCTCCAGGGCAGAGCCAGCCCTGGCACCATTCCCCAGCTCTGCCAGGATAAAATCTGGGATCTGGAGCCACAGAACCCTTCATGCAGAGAGTGCAGCCCAGCCCTGGCACCATTCCCAAACTCTGCCAGGATAAAATCTGGGATCTGGAGCCACAGAACCCTTCATGCAGAGAGTGCAGCCCAGCCCTGGCACCATTCCCAAACTCTGCCAGGATAAAATCTGGGATCTGGAGCCACAGAACCCTTCATGCAGAGAGTGCAGCCCAGCCCTGGCACCATTCCCAAACTCTGCCAGGATAAAATCTGGGATCTGGAGCCACAGAACCCTTCATGCAGAGAGTGCAGCCCAGCCCTGGCACCATTCCCCAGCTCTGCCAGGATAAAATCTGGGATTTGGAGCCACAGAACCCTTCATGCAGAGAGCAGCACAGCCCTGGCACCATTCCCAAACTTTGCCAGGATAAAATCTGGGATTTGGAGCCCCAGAACCCTTCATGCAGAGAGTGCAGCCCAGCCCTGGCACCATTCCCCAGCTCTGCCAGGATAAAATCTGGGATCTGGCTCCACAGGAGCCTCCGTGCAGGGCGTGCAGCCCAGCCCTGGCCCCACACACGCTGTGCTCTCTGTGCTGGCTGTGCTGGCACCCCGGAGCTGTTACCCAGGAGCAGAGGAAATGCTCTTGCATAGCTCTGAGGCCCCAGGCACGACCTCAGCGTGGCTGTGAGATGGGAACGGTGCCCAGGAACACATCCCGCCCCTCATGCTGACAGCCACCACTGACTCAGCTCTTTCACAGCCCAGCAAATCCAAAACCACTCCAGAGGAAAAGGTTCTTCCCCAGCCAGGCTGGGCTGCCAACTTCCATTTGAAGCCCTCTGCAAACCTAACTCCAGCTCTTGACAGAGGAATTCTCTCCTGGATCCTCTCTCCTTGGTCACTTGAGCCAGACACTGAGGTGTTTTCCCAGGCGGATAATAGATCCTGCTCTGTTTGCCATAAAAATCTCAAACATTCCTTTCTCCAGCCCCATTTGCTAAATTTAGCTGATCAATTACCACTGAAAGTACAGGAAGTGGGTTCCCCAGTGTGAGCTTCTCATTTGGGCAGCCTCGTTACAGAAACTGTTTGGTTGTGAAGGGAAGGGGAAGTATTCCCAGAATAACCTCTTGGTCTGGGTTACACTGTTTTTATGAATGCCTGAGATATGGGAAGTTCCCCAATCAACTTCAGGTTTCGGGAGGTTTTTACTCTCACAATAATCTGGATAAATGGAGGGGCATTCAGGAGCTGCCAGGGATGAATTAGAAGTTGTAAGATGTGTCTGGAAATGCTCTTTTTGAGAGGCCTGGGAACACTTTTCTTTAAATTTGGGAGCTCTTTGAAGAAGACACAGCCTTAGACCTTGTGTGCCTTGTGCAACAGCCTGGACAAGGGAGGCTTGATCTGTCCCTGGGATCAGGAGATGTTCCTGCAGCAGGTATGGACCTATAAACACAAAGACTGCTTCTTATTTTTTAATCTTTCATCAGGGATGTGCTCCTTTAGCTTTCAGATGGGAAACATTCCTTATTAGTTTTAAAAACAACATTTTAGTTTAACCAGAAGACCAACACTGAAAAAAACATGCATAAACAGATTGTAACAGTGATTTGATGAACAATTCCCTTCCTAAAGGCAGACAAACCTCTCATCTCAGATATTCTCTGCTTGGTTCCCCTGCACAGGATCCCTGTTTTCAGCTCTGAAGCCCCCTGAAACGATCTTCAAGGTGATTTTTTGGCTCGGCTACTTCAACAGCTGCTTGAATCCCATCATCTACCCCTGCTCCAGCAAGGAGTTCAAGAGGGCTTTTATCCAAATCCTGAGATGCCAGTGCCACCGGCGCAAGCAGCTGGGCTGGTGGCCCTACAGCTACAGAAACTGGAACCGCTGCTCCTTGGAGCACGCCAGGAGAGATTCCCTGGAGGACAGCGGGAGCTTCCTGAGCGGCAGCCAGAGGACTTTATCCTCGGCATCGCCCAGCCCCGGCTACGTGAGCAGGATCAGCCACCCGCAGCTGGAGCTGTGCACGCTGCAGCCGTGCGGGAACTGCGGCTCCCTGGCCAGCCCGGGCCGCCCGGGCAGCGGGCAGCGCCGGCACTGCCAGATCTTCACCTTCCAGCTGCTGCCCGAGCGCAACGGGCACGGCCCCGCCGGCCGCGGCTCCGAGCCCACGGACACCCCCTGACCGTGCCTGGAGCGCAGCTCCGCTGGAACGGGCGGGCTCCCGCCGCACCCTGCCCTGCCTCCTGCCAGCCCGGGGAAGCGCAGGAACCGAGCTCGGCGCATCGGGAGAGCTCGGGAAGGGACCGGCGGCTCCATGTCACAGCAGCGCCCCAGAGCAGGGACTGCCCGCTTTCCCAGGGAATTCCCAAATTACTGAAGCGCGGGCGGAGGGCAGGGAGGGTCCTGGGAAGGGCACGAGGGATTCCTCAGGGATTCCCAGGTTCTGGGAGAGCTGAACAGCCAGAAACATCTGGATGGAGAGAGGGGGGAAATGCGGTGGGCAGCGGGTGGGGGGTGCTCAGCTGTGCCAGGGTGGGGAGGGAAGGACAGACGGATGGATGGATGGATGGATGATGGATGGATGACGGATGGATGGATGATGGATGGATG